>VWZK01000300.1:103543-115795 GCA_013396935.1 Baryphthengus martii
AAAAAAAGACAGAACTAAGTACAGTCATACTGCTGATAACTTCAGAAGGCAGGATTTCATCAAACCTTGACTTTGGTAGGTCCAGGATTTCTGCCAGAAGCTTCTCTGACTTGAGTTTGAAGATGATCGTCTTAGCATTTGTGGGGCACACGGGATGGGGAGAGGTGGAGTGTTTTTTTCAAAGTAAGGGGTAACCAGTGGAAACTGCTTTAGTGGGAGGTGTCCTTGCCCATGGCAGGGGAGGTGGAACTAGATGATCTTTAGAGGACCCTGAAAATGCTGAATGACACTGGCCGGGCATCACTCCTTATGGTGACCTCCCACCACTAGGACACAAGTACTCAACAGCAGCTCAGCACTGCCCATTGACCACTGCCAACTGCAATTTTGAGAGCTGTCATTCGGCCGATTTTTAATCCATTTAACACGTTCTTTATTGACGTTGCGTAGCGTTGACTCTGTAATCAGAATATCACGCACCACTGAGTCAAAGGGCTGGCAAAAGCCCATTACATTTGCAGAACATCCCATCAATAAACCTCAAAAACTGAGCAGTGAAATCATTCTTCTTCCCTTCCCTCAATTTAATGCTTATGTTCTAGGAGCTGGTTTTGCTACTGCAATAAAGGAGGCTGGTAACATACCTCATCTTCATCCCCTTCCCCTGATTTCCAAATGCAGGGACAGCAACATTTAATGAAGATTTCTGTCCTTTTTGCATCCTCCTTCTCTTGTATCAAACCATGGTTTATGGCCACTGATTTATTTTCTTTTCTTTTTCAGAGAATTCCAACTTTTCATTCATCTCTTTCTTTGTGGATTTTGTTTAGGATCTTACAGCTTTTTTCCTCCTTTAAATCACGGTGTACTTGGGCACATATACACATCATTAGCATCAATCATTGTCAATGTGAGAGTTAGTGGCATGAGAAACCGAATCTCTTCCAGTCAACTCTTACTAATCTTGTTACCTGATTGACTGGATATTGGGAAAATTGGTATGACAAGAGACCCTAAAATACAGAGCATGTAGTTCAAATGATAGCCACACAGAAGATGGCCACTGAGGATGTACGAAAGGAAGAAGAGCTGGGCAAGGGGCACAGAAGAATTAACAGAACTGAGGGTTTCTGCTTGCTGCTGTGAAGAGGGAACTTTGGAGGTCTAGTGGTTCTCTTCCAGATCCTGCTCTTACCCTTGTACATGGCTGCTCTCCACACAATTTCCTTCAGAACAGTGATTTTTTTTTTCCTTATTTGCTTTCTAGCGGAGTATTCAGCTCATAATGAGCTTTGATTCCTAATGAATTTCCCAGACCTGACTTTGTCATCTTTGATTTTTTTCTGAAAATCCCATTCAGGTGAATTATCTTGACTAAGACTCTACACATAAATGAGCTCTTCACTTCCGGAAGCTTTCCTTCCTGCCAGAACCGTTTGTGGTGTTCTGCCCCTGTCAGAGACAGTCCCCAGCCCCCAGCCCCAAGCTTGTAATTCCTCTGTGAATGGGGCAATCAGGACTTTTCCTTAAATTATTAATAAAGCTGAAGTCTGTTTGGATTTCACTTTCTAGGATCTGTGTTAATCTACTAAAGAGATAAAGTGAGAGCAAACCTGCTACCTTATGCCTTTCTGGAGTACAAATCACTTTTATAATACTGGTTTCACAGTAACATGTCAGGTAAGCATGTGATGTGTCAATTACACACAAGGGACATCTTGTCTTCAAATCAAAACCTTTTTTTCCTCCTAAAAAAAATGCTTTAAAATCAGCTACACATATATACAATTGGCACCAGTTTCACGTCTCTTCAGTCCCTTTTAGGTCTGACTACTATGTGCTCGGCAGAGCTCTGTAATTCTGTTTATCTTTGGCCTTCGCCAGCCTTTCTTTTGTATGAGACAACTGAAGGAATTCTTGTGCACTCACTTCCTGAGCTACCAGAATGTGGAATAAACCTACCTAATAATTTCATTTCATCATATATAACTACTTCTCTGGACTGAGGCTGCCCTATATGCCACGTAATCAAATCAGGTTCACTGATGCTTAGACAACCACTGGTAGCTGCAGTCAGAAAGGAATTAATTTTTAGGTTATGATGAAGTCTAGTAAGTCTATATATTTGAATTATGGTTCAAACCAAAAGCATTTGGAAATATTTGTAATGAACATCCCTTGACTACAATGGGCCCAAATTTATTTATTTTTTTCTCTGATCAACTTTCCTGTTTCCATTTGGAAATGCTGAAGAATGGATAATTCATCAGTTCTGTCTACACAGTTCAAGAACTATTGTCAGGCCATATAAAAAATGTCTGAAATGTGAAGGCCTGACACAATGCACATTCATGTCAATAACAGCGCATTTTCCTACAGAAGTCATGGACTTTGGATCAGATTTCATCACAAAGGAAATGATAAAATGCTTGAGAACTCAACTCCTGTTCTGTTAAATTAAATGAAATTGCTCTAGATCAAAGGCAAGCCCAAATAGTTAGTATGGAGAAACAATAGGATTGTGCATTCTTAAAGAAAATGGAAAATAGTAATCATATTCAGAAGAAAAATGCAATAAAGGAAACAATTTGACGTAATATTCTGTTGGCCAAAAAGATATCTCATTTTCAATTTAATACTAAAAAATTGCTCACATTAATTCTCTTCCGTTTTCCAATATACATGTATGAGCTGCAGATTGAGCTGCACAATTCATCATGAGGGTTATTTGCCAATATAACGTTCAGGCTCCTGACTCTGACAAGAGGGAACAACTCACTCGATACTTTACAATCTTCATGTTCTTACTCCCTATGTACATGACAGTGTAGTAGGGTTGTTTAGTGCATTGCAAAAAAATGAAAATCAAAAATTAAAAGGTACATCAAACTGTTGATAGTGCCTGCCAGTGTCTTTTATAAGCTGTAGCGGAAAGAGAATTTAAGTTCAACATGAGGGAATAGTATAGACTTGGAGTAACACATATGACACTGGGGGTGACAGCCAGGCCATGAAATATGGATATTCCTTAGTTTCCAGCAGTTAATTTTGCTTCTTTATTCAAGTCATTCAGTCCTTAGCATCGTGCAGATAGATAGGGCAAAAAAATGGAAATGGAACATGGCAGTAGTGGCTCAGACAGACATGATCCTCTACCCAAACGGAAGGACATGGACAAAAGGATCTCTTCATCATCTCCAGCTGTCTAGGATCTCTTTTTTCTTCATGTTTTTTTTTCACATAGGATCCAGATTCCCACAATCCTAGCTCAAGCCTTGACTCTGCTGTCCATATCCTGTAGATTTTGGGGAAAACTTAAATATGCATGTTAAAAGCGTGATGAGCTCTAGTTTGACTGAGACTCCTGCACATTGCTGTAATACAAATTATATTATTGTTCCTAACATTTCTGTTAGAAACAATAACATAATTATTATTGTTGTATTTATTATTGCTATAATTATTATTATTAACAACACAGTCAACACAGAACACGCTGAAAGAAAGAACTGACCTGTTTGCTTGTGGAGTTTCACTGTGTGTTTGCTCTTCCGCAGCCTTCCTTGGGTGTCCTTTAGGTTCACATGGTCACATACATTGATGGAAATTTGGCCGCGATGACACTATAGGTGAACAAAACCATTTCATTTATTCTGTTTTTTTTAAAGTATTTTCATTAAAGTGGGAAAGATACTCAAGGTTACAATTTTGGTGTAGAATAACCCACATCGAGACTTCAGTCTCCACAATGCAAAGTAAGTGTAAGGTTGGGTTTATTTTTTTTTTTTCCCTGCTCCAGAGCAGTCTCTGGCAGAACCATGCTTTAAACTCAGTCCTCCCCTATCACAGGAGATATTGTAGCAACCCAAATAACTAGCCTGTTGCAGTAAAAACCACAAATATAGCATAATATAGCTGGCTCTGCCACCAGCTTAGCTCTTCCCAGTTCAAAACCATTATGAATAGATAGCCATACAACCCAGGCTGCAGCTTGAATATAAGTTTTCTGCATTTATTGCTTTTTTAGAAATAAATACAAAAGACATATTTTTATTCTGTCCCTGTTTGCACTATATAGTGGCTTCTCACAAACAAAGCAATTTACTAGAAATAGAATTAGTTGGTGTTTCTTTTATTATTTTTTTAAGCACTTTCATTCTTAATACTGATCAGAAATTAATCAGAATTAGTGGGAGCGTCCCACATACTCAGAATAGCTCCAGAAAGCATTGAGGAGCTACATTGGTACCCTTCTCCAAAAGGTTGCTACTGCAAGGGAACTTTTCCTTCTGCTAACTTTTTTTTTCCTTGCTTTTTTTAACCAGATTTTTTTCTGAGGTCATTTTAGGCAGTCAGCACTATGTGAGAGAAGCTCAAAATCATCATAATAATACCAAAATAGGCCAATTTTCACATTACATAACTAAAGTGGGAATGGAAGGAACTGAAGGTGGCATTGGATGAAATTAATGTAGCAGCAGCCCACTGTAGTCGAGTAACTGATCTGCCCTCATCTTATGCACGATCTGAAAGGGAGAGGGTGTTTGAATTTTTTTTTTTTTAATGGATCCAGCTGCAAGTAATTGTGAAGGGGCCAAGTAGGATCAACAGTGATGGTCTAGGAAAGAAGGAAACAGTGTTTGTTTGTTTCTTTCCGGGAGGAAATGAAAAAAAACAACACCCAAATATTTCAGAACTGAAGAGTCAGGCTCCATAAACACTACACTTTTGCTAGGCCTGCACAACCTGAAGGGCCAGTTCACCCCGAGACTACTGAAGTGGAGGGTACAGAAAGATTCATTTAAGCCTTAGCATAATCCAGCAGTATCCTCCAAGTCAGTGGGAAAAAAAACCAACAACCAGCTTTTTTTCAGAGGTTGAATCAGGAAGTTAATCTGCCTGCTGTGAGTCCCATCCCTGGGTGATTTGGGGTTGGAACTAAATGATCTTTAAGGTTCCTTCCAACTCCAACCATTCTATGATTTGCAGGTGATTTATTCTATGGATTGCAACTCTGTGTGTGACTTGACAACTCCTGGAAATGTTGTTTTCCTTTTATATAATGCCTGGGAATATTCTGATGCTTTGAAAGTCATTCTTTGCCTGCCATTTGCTCTTAGGTCACTGCAAATGAACTAAATTAAAATGGATCTTGTTGGACTTTGGCTGGTATTTTGTGTTTCTGTAAAGTAACAGGTTGATCCAGAGTTTAGTTATACTTTATATTACAGATTTTTTAATATTAGAAATGCAGCTTTTTGAATTTTTTTTTCAAATTAACTGAACCTAAAAATCTTTAATTTGGGCAAACATTCCCGCCAATAAATCATTCACTAGCCTGATCAGATAAAGCGTAGATGAAATATGTATGAATAGAGTTGAAATGAGTTTATTTAAGAGCTGGAATGAGTATTTGTAGGCAGCTTTCTGAAGCATTCACCCAGCGCTACTCAAAACAGCGTAATTATTGACTAATAATAATAAAAGAAATGACACCTGGTAAATATAAGGCTGACAGCACACTGGAAGAAAACTATAGAAGATATTACTGGGATGGCAAAACTTTTCATGGAAATAAACCCCACCAAACAATTAATTCATTGCATATCCCAGGCTGAGTACATTCCTACTTGTCTGGGCAGACACAAACTTTGTTTTTTTAAAAGGGGAGTTAAAATCAGAAGGAAAAAAAGCATGGTGGAGTCGTCATAAATGCCAGTAATTCAAAAATGGGGAGACAGAAGATTGTTTGATAGAATTGTGAATTACCAGGGTGTGTTCCAAAGCAGATTTATTCAGTCACTGGTTCTTTATACTCTACAGCAGCCCTGATTTCACATTCAACGTGTTTGCTCTTGTTTCTGGAAAGAAAAAGAAAGAAAGAAAAAAAAAAAAGAAAAGACTGGTTTATGTATTTATATTATTTATATATTTCCACCCTGGATTTGTCATATTCCTCCTTTAAAAAAAAAAAAAAAAAACCTGGTGATTTTGGGAGGCTTCAAAGCATTTTTACAGATATTAACTACTTACATTTCACAACAGTCCTTTGAGGCAGAAAATTAGGTATTAAAATTCCCATTTGTTGGCTAAGGAAACTCAGGGACAAAGGTTAAGTGGTTTACTGAGGCCACAGGAAACAGTATAAGCAGTGGAGTAAGGAGCTCTTCCAATCCATTGCTGTGACTGGTAACATACTGGGGCACAGGAATTTCCACTCCTTCCCCTTTCCACCCAGATAAAAATCATTCTCAGTGAAGCATTATTCTGTATAAAGCACTGGGATTTCTATTTCTATCACTTTTTTGCTTGAAACAAACTGATTTTTTTTAAAGTAAGTCTTTTGTTTAAAAGGCTACACTATTTTCTAGACAAGCTATTCTTCCTCTCAGGAAGAAAGTGTCAGTGGATACCGAAAACGTGGCCACCAGCAAACTGTCCAAGAGCCACAAGACCACAAACAACAGTTCCACACCTCCCTCGGAGCCTTTGGAATAATGCAGAACAAGTCATAAGACAAACTAAAGGGCTTTTTTTCAACTGTAAAATGTCATTCCATCATGAACAGCTTCTAAAAAAAATTGTGAGAAATTTTTTTTCCAAATATTCCAGACTGGAAATTTGGAAATCAGATTAATTTTTTTGTTTGTTTTCTGACTGAAAAGTTTACTAATGATTTTACAGGAGCAATATTAATATATTAAATCAGATTTCCCCCTCCTCTTTCTTCCTCTATCTTTGACAGGATAACAACAAAATAGACAAGCCCTGGATTTATTTCTGTTATTCGCATCTTCACCTGTCACCCTCCCTTTCAATTCAATTCAAATTTCAAACTTTCCTTGACTTTGAAAAGCAGAAAGGAGAAGTGAAATAGTGTGAATATGCCTCCACATATCCTGAAACACTGCAAACAGTGAAAAAAATTACAAAGGTGGAGGAGAGGAGGCAAAAAGCTGACATTTCATAAATTAAAGGATGTTTTAAGAGACTTACTTACAACAAGAACTTTTCTTCCAAGTGCATTTGAAATGCATCTCTTTAATTTTTATTTTTTTCCTCCCTTGGGGTTTTGTTTTCTGTATTGAAAATCCTCCTTGAAACTTTTTCGAATGGGAGAAGGTGAAGGCTCTTTGGGTCAACCTCTTTTCCACAGAGACACCTGAGATTTTAGGTTAATAGGAGAAACTTCACAACACCTTTTAGGACACTTTTATTGCATCTACCAACGCTCACTTTCATCTTTTTTTCTGCATTCAGGTAGCTCCATTTGTTTATGCAGGGGCACATCAAGGAAAAAAGCAGTTGTCAAGCCCTTAATTGTCCTACCCACTTTATATAAACTTGCTCTAACAGGCCAAGCTTACTGGAAATATTTCCCTCCCCTTTGTGCAAGCATCTTGAAAACACAGTGGTTGTGTAACCAGAGTGCTTTGTTAGATGGTCATGACTGAATTTCAGGGGCTTTGCCCATGTTTTGGTAGTGGACATGGTTTTCCTCATGCAGTTGTGCTCTGAATTCTCTGAGGACATCTCACAGGGTACAGAACCCCTCAGCAGCTTCTCCCGTAGCTTCCACAGGCTGCTCGATGCTGCCCACAACATTTCCTTGTTTTGTGCTGGATGTATGTAGCAAGAACAATAAAAACTATTTACCAGGAAAAATGCTCTCATAGAAAATTCTTTTATTTCAATCGATTTGAAAAGCGTATTTCTTGTTATCACAGCAGTAAGATAAACGGGTCACAATGTTTTCAGTACTTTCCTGCTCACAACAATGGATTTGAAATAACAGCAAAATCCTTTAAAAAATGGACTCGTTTAGAGTATACCACCCATTATCTGAAGCTGACACAGAGCACTTGCTAATGGTTTAATCCAAATATTAAGGTTAGTTTCCCAAGGTAATTGGAACAACTTGCAGCACGTGCCAGAAAACCGCAGCAGGCTTCCATCTGTACTTCGCTTCCAACGGATACTATTCAAGGGACCTTCATGTGACCACCCTGACCCAGCCAGGAAGTCCCACTGGCTTTCAAGACTTGACAGTAATGCCAGGGAGAAGCTTATGAATCAGGGCAAAACTGCTGAGGCACGTAAAGCCCTTTTTCCATAGTGCCTCCAGCATCTAGGCACAGCTCTTGGAAGGGATCGTAGACGTAATAAATTTGTCTAAAGCCCATGGCCTCAAGGCTGAAGTTGCCCAATCTTTGACATAACCTCCCCCTGCCAAGGGTGTTTGTTAAGAGTCCAAATGATAAACAGGCTTAAGGTGCTTGGAGATCCACAGAGGGTACTACACAAGTGTAAACTACAAGCATAGGTTTCCTTGACAGATGCTAAAACCCTGACTTGGGACTCGACTAAGACGAGTTTATAACTGATCGGAAGGAAATGGACACTTTACAATAGTAAAGCTGTGCTTTGGTTTGTTTCATTGAGGGGGTTTGTTTCCTTTCCTTTTCTCTTGCTTTCTTAGCACATTACAGATGATGGCCTTTCACTGAGCTGCTTTGTGTCCTTCTAGGCAAAAAAAAAAAAAAAATCCTAACTCAGTATCGGGGAATTATTATTCCCAGGGTGCCATGGAGTTAAGAGCGGTGACTGTGCTGCCCAAGCTTTAAAGCAGGCTCTGGGTTGTCCTGTTTTTTTTCTCAGAGACCTTCAATTACAACAGCCTTACATGGTTTTGACCTGCCCTGAATGCATCTCAAGGGCAGGGTTACTAGGCTTTCAACTAAACATTTCACTACTGAACGCCTCGGCTGTTATCTAAGTTGTTGATACCGTGTTAAGAAGGGAACCCAGGGGAACGGAGCGCAAAGAGAACAAGACAAGAATGTGGAAATAATGGTGAGAGATAAAAAGAGTATTAACATGGAACAGAGAAATCAAATGGCAGGAGGTGAAGAGGGATAAAACATGCCTTGGAAGGAGCAAGTCAGAGAAGGCGTGAAGAGGGAGGTGATTTTGGAAAAATGCACTGAACCCACCTCTGCTTCTGCGTACAAGCTGAGTCAGCAGCGCCTGTCACTCTGATCATGTCTCAACAGCAAAAGGAATCGGTGTGAGAAGCAAATCAGAAACCCAACAGGTGCAGAGAACACGCTGCTGCTACTGTGTCTGGGGAAAAAAAACAACCACCACAAATAAAGAAATATTCCAGGGCTCACATTTAACATCAACAACAAAAAGTTGAGGTAGAAGAAACTGCTGTAAGAATAAATGCGAGCGAGTGCTTCGTTGGTGATTTTTTTTTTTCTTACATGCAGGATCTCTGTGTCTGTGTGTCTATCTATCTGCGAGTGTGTTTGTTAGCCTGTATGTGAGCACCTGCCTTTTGGGTTTTGTCAATCTATCTACCTCTCTCCACCTTATTTCTTGCTGATTTCTTTAACAAAAGGCCTACGACTCAAAGACAGAATCTACCATCTTTCTCTCATTATTTTAAACGACATTTTGTGAGCTGCCTAGGGACTTCCTGGCAAAAGGTATCCTATTTATTTAAAAAATAATAATTATTATTATTATTTTACATTAATAAATCTGTAAATGCTGTGATGTGAAATGCAAACTGCCTCAGCCCACACATTCGGGGCAGCAGGTAACCTCACCAACCGGCCTAACTTTGGCCTTTTCTACCGCAAACCAGCAGAGATTTCACCTGAGCCGTGCTTCTGCAGGTGCCAAAATAACACCGCCGCAGCAGCAAGAACAACAGTCGCCAGGAGCCAAAACAACACCACCCCGCAGCTCCCCGGCGAGTGGCCCGCGGGCAGAGGCCTCTCGGCCAACTCCGGAGGCGAGGCGGCGCAAGGCAACCCAGTGAGAGCCGCCTTTTGCCAACCGCCATCTGCCCCGAGAAAGGCGGCGACAGCAGCGGCAAGCCCAGGGAGCGCTTTTATCATTAGCCCCTCACCCAGCGGCGGAGGAAAAGTCATTTAGCCCCATGCTGGACTTTCATTAGGAGCGACCGGCATCAGATGGCGGCGGCGTTCCAGCGTCGGTGCCGCCCGGTCCGTTGGTGGAGACGTGGTCGTATCGCAGCCCGGCAGGGATCCCCAGATTGGAGCGGCTCTTCGGTGACAGATGCCAAGACAGCAGCAGTGGCGGTGACAAAGGCAGCTTGGCTTGGTGCTGATCTCTCTGTCAGCACGGTGCAGCCCTCAACTATTCGGCGGTGTTTGTGTTGGGTTTTTTTGTTGTTGTTTTTTTTTTTTTATGAGCCACTTGATTCCTGTGAAACCTAAGACAGAAAGGCAGAGAGTCTGTATAAATGGGGAGAAATAAATTAAAATAAAAGATGCCTGCAAGTATCACTTGCAGCTAAAGCAAGCAGCAAAGAAGCTGTCGCTGACAATCATTGTTTCTAACCTTGGGAGTGTAATAAAAAAATCAATGAAGCAAGAGATGTCAATATTCTAAAAACAATAATGTGATACCACCGCCCTCCCATCCTGACATCGTACCTACTTGTGTTAAAAATCCACAGCAGTGGAAGCAGAGGTGGCAGAAAAAGAAACACTTTCCTCTTTCCAGAAATACCCCACTGTTTCAGGACAGCTCGCAGGAGAGGATTTTTCAAGCAGGAAAGGGGACCCAAAACAGTGTTTTTTGACACTGAGCTGTGAGGTCTTTAAAGTTCATAGTGCCTCTGTCCAATGTGACCATAAAAACCCCCACAAACCACAAAGAACCAACAAGGGCAGCAGAGCACCTTAGCTGTTTGCACTGCCTTCCTGCCTGCTTCCCAAATAAGGATATTCCACAGTTAAATCCCTCACACTATTTCAGCAGACGATCTCACCGTGTAGGTACTTAATATACGATATGAGCTAACAAAGAAACCCCTAAATAAACCTCTTGATTTTATCAGCGTGTTTTAACGAACTTCTCTGTTTAATAAAAAACAAACACACCCAAAGTCGAAAATTAGCTTTTTAAAAATCTCTTTCCCTCCCTTACTTTTCCCATCACCGCAGCAGAAGGCTGTCCCACACCGTTTAATGGGGTTTGCCTTTGGGGAAGGCAAAATATCTGTAGCTCCCATTTACAGTTAGGGAACAAAACAGTAAGAGAGAGATGAGGTCCTGCCTTCCTCACTTCAGGTGGGGATCCATAGCCCAGCAACCTCTTTTCTGACGCTTCAGCTTTACATTTCCCAAAGGAACTCACTCACATCTCCATTAAACCAGGTTTATGCCAGTATAGCTCAATTGACATGTAAACCCACCTGATGGGAAAGCACATTCTTGTCACACAGGCACCAATTCCCACACACTGACAGTGGCTGTGACCAGTGCCTGCAGCCAGATGAACTCATCAGGTGAACCCCAGTGATGAAAATGAGGTACTTCTAAGTAAGTCACATTTCTGACAACTTCTCTGTAAACCAGACACGGTTAAGGGTCTGGAATGCTGGTGACTTAGCATCAGCTTTTCGCAGGACATCCTGCCGCTTGTCTCTTCAGAAGAGATCACTCTCAACAAGCAGCTTTCATAGCATCACAGACTGGTGTGGGTTGGGTGAGACCTTGAAAGCTCATCGAGTCCAACTCCCATGCAGGGAGCAGGGACATCTGCAACTAGAGCAGGTTGCTCAGAGCCCCAGCCAACCTCCCCTGGGATGGTTCCAGGGATGGGGCAGCGACCACCTCTTGGGGCAACCTGGGCCAGGCTCTCACCACCCTCAGTGTCCAAGATGCCTTCCTTCTCTCCAGTATAAATCTCTCTTTTTTATTAAAACCATCACCTTTTGTCCTGTTGCAATGGGCACTGCTAAAAAGTCTGTCCCTAGCTTCCTGACAGGCCCCTTGAAGCCCTGAAAGGCCCCCAGAAGGTCTCCCTGAAGCCTTCTCTTCTCCAGGCTGCACAAGCCCACCTCTCCCAGCCTGGCCTCCCAGCAGAGGGTTCCAGCCCTCTCAGCATTGCTGGGGCTCCTCTGGACCCGCTCCAACAGCTCCCTGTCTCTCCTGGGCTGAGGACTCCAGAGCTGGAGCCAGCACTGCAGGGGGACTCTCCCCAGAGAGAGTGAAGCAGCAGCACCCCCGCCCTCGACCTTTGCTCGATCTTTTTTATTAGTTTTTTTCCCAAGCACACCCAGCCTAAGGCGAGCACACCACCACCAAGGCTTCCGCGGGACCTGGCTGGCGGCCTCTCCTCCCCTCCTCCGCCAGCGGGATACAAACACAAAACGAACCCAGCCCAGACGAACTCGCAGCGCCAGCAACGAAGGGCGAAGGACTGCGGCCG
>VWZK01000300.1:115930-149872 GCA_013396935.1 Baryphthengus martii
AATGGCAAAAGTGGGAGGTTTTCCAAAAGCAGTGTCACTGCCACGTTAGGGGCTGGGAAGCAGGGTGTGTGTGTGTGACATTGGAGGGGACACCCACCCACCCAGGTTTCTGGTTTTAATTCTTTTCATTTGGCCTCTGCCTGGGTTGGGAGCGACATGGACATAAGCGAATGTGTCTTGACCACAGGAAGGAACAATGTTAAATGTTTTAATTATATGGGGAGTGAAACAAAGTAAAAGCCGAACAATGAAGAGCAAATATAAAGAAAGGAAAACTAATTAATGGAACATCAACATAAGAATTTAATGCAACCAGGCTGAATGTGGTTTGCAGCATGAAAAGAAGGAAAACAGCTTTTATTGTCCTGAAAAGGAGCGAGCGCAATCCAGCAGCTGGTGTTTCGTACACGGCACTGCTGGAGTGTGTTACTTCCACCAGAAAGCTGCTTTTAAGTTTCGTCTTTAGGAAGCTGTGAACCAACCTATCATCTGGGCTGGAAATCCAACACACTGTCATTCAATGTAATCATTAAACCTTCCTAAGCAAAGAGTTCCTGTGAGGATCCTCAAAACTACCCTTGAAGTAAATAAACACTTGCCACGGAGGTAGGTGCGAAGTAAAACATGGTTTGAAAAGGGCCATCCAGTTGCCAGGACAGAGTTTTTCGCACATTTTATCCCCCAGCCTGTATTGATGCAAGTTGTTGCTCCAACCAAGGTGCAGGACCTTGCACTTGGCCTAACATTTTCTGCTGAATGGCAGGACCTGTTCCTAATGCCACTCAGGAATAAATATTAGGTTGTTTCTGGAATGGATGGACCAAAACTTGATGTCTTGAATGGTTTGGATGAAAATGTGCCATACCTGACTTTTGCCTGAGACTAAATCTAGACCAAGGTCAAACTAACCTTCCTCCAAATCTATAAAACTTGCAACTTAAAAGCTGACTATCACCAAACTTTATACTATTTTAAATCCAGACACATGTCGATCTGATTCTTTCAACACAGTCAACCTAATGCACTGTGTCTGGATAGGGGAGGAATGTTTGAGCGGTGGAGAACAATTTCATTAACTTTTTTTGTGTTTCTCGCCTTGTAGTTTATTGCATTACAAATATCTGCATTGTATAACATTCTATATAAAACTCAATAAATTAATTAAAATAAGCTATTGATCAGGGTAACCAGAGTGAATACAGATGGCCAGATTTTTTTTTCCTATTTCTACTGGAGATTTTAACCCACCCAAAGAAATGTACTATCACAGAAGGCCTGCATTTGCTCTGCTGCTCTATGTCTTCCAACCATATCTGAAAAGGTGCTTTTGGGCACCACTGTTACAGTCTGACAACAGCAGAGGCCAAATGCACTGAGTGTTTTGATCTTTTTCTTACCTATTAAAGAAAAAAAAACAATTATCTCTCTGCTAAATATTGCTCTTCCTGCTGTAGATCAGACCACAAAACACACCATACCAGAATATCTAGATGACACAACAGCTCAATGTTACAATATTGAAGAGAAATAACAGATTTGTAAATCCATTTTACCATCTCACATCTTTGAAGGACAGAGAATAACTGTAAGGAATTAAGTCTAATGTACTGTGTTATTAAAGTGCCACCTTCCTTGTTAAGAATGAAATGTAGCAGTGAGGGGTGTGTATGTGTCTCTTGTGTGTATTTGCATGAAGTATCTGTAAATAGCCCTTCAAGAATCACAGAATACTTTTGGTTGGAAGAGACCTTTGAGCCCAGCTGTTCCCCCATCCCTGCCAGGNGCCTCTGCTTGGCCTTGTCTGCGGGGCCAGGCCCGGGGCTGGCTGCTGTGCGGGGTCTGGGGGCTGCAGGGCCAGGTCCCGAGTCAGGAGNGTCCCTCAGCACCACATCTCCACGTCTTGGAAACCCCTCCAGCGATGGGGGCTCCACCCCTGCCGTGGGCAGCCTGGGACAGGCATGGACCACCTTTTCTGGGAAGAAATTGTTCCTCAGCTCCAATCTAAACCTCTCCTGGTGCAACTTGAGGCCATTTCCTCTTGTCCTGTTGCTTGTTCCTTGGGAGCAGAGCCCAACCGCCCCTGGCTCCAACCTCCTGTCAGGGAATTGTGGAGAGCCAGAAGGTCTCCCCTGAGCCTCCTTTTCTCCAGGCTGAACAAGCCCAGCTCCCTCAGCTGCTCCTCACCAGACTCCTGCTCCAGACCCTTCCCCAGCTCCGCTGCCCTTCTCTGGCCACACTCCAGCACACACTTTCCAAGATGCTGAAATAATTCACTATGATATCAAGCTCCAAAGCACTAAATGATCACCAAAGATAGAGATTTCAACCTTTTTTCTTTTTTTTTTTTTTTTTTTTGAAAGAAGTGATTTTGCCAGTAAATGTGCTTTCTTTACGATTTCCTGATAAAATCATTCAATTTCCATATTTTACAGAAAAAATTAGGATCTAACAAAGACCTGCCTTGGATGTTTTTAATTTAACGGTTTCTGGAATTTATTTAGAGAAGCCTGGAAGGATTTTCAATGCAATGTGGTTTTGTCAGGGCAAATAAAGGTACCTCTTAAATGATATTTGGCAGTTAGCATCACCCAAACTTGCTTGTCATTCATGATTCAGAGAAGCTGGGTAGATGAACTGTAGGATTTTTCCCTTCTTGTCTTCTCTTCATCCTTCATCGTTCCTCTTCCCTCCTAAAAGCCAGCCCTCATCAGCTTGGAGATGGTGAATTTCTGCTTTCTCAGAAAGCTCAAGCAACCACAAGTTCCCACATGCCATTTCTCCAGGACTCCAGGTGACATCTCATTGGGAATCACCAATAATTACCAAAATGCAAAAGCTCTTGTCTGCCAAGTCCTCGATATCATGCAGATATTGGGGAAAAAAAAGAAAAAAAGAATTAAAAATACAAAGCCTACAAAATTTGGGGCACAGTTGGAACTTCTCCAACTCTACCAATGGGAGAAGTATCCTGGGGGGGGAAACAGATGTATAGATAGCATGTTAAATTCAGGACATAGTGAGGAAAGCATCTCTGCATGGTTTTATATGGTTCTCATGAAAAAAAAACAATCACTAATCAGAAGTGACTGGTTAAATTGTGTCAATGACCAGTCCTATTCTGCATGTTCTGCTGAAGCCAGGCACCCTCTGAGGACAGCTGGAGCTCAGCCAGAATGTCATGACCGTGGTCAAGGTCATACGTCCTCACGTGCCAAGCAATACAGCCTGGTTCCTAATCTTTACAGACTCTTTTTTTCCATAGGGGAAGCAAACTGGAATCCACTCAGCCGGACACGTTCGTATTTTTAATCCTCTCCTTTTGATATAAAAAGAAAGCTACCAGTTATTTTTTGTTTCATTATTAAGCCCTTGGTTTTTACAAGGATTTCAGAACTTGGCCTAGATTAGAAGTAAAAATAGTAAGAGCTCCTTTTCACAAGAAATAAGATTTAAAGGTATTAGGGGGTATATGCCCTCCTTTTTAGAACTCCCCATGCTGCTTGCTTTTTTTTCTGACCCTGAAAAAAATTAAAAACAAAAAAAATCAACCACAATAGCTCAAAATAATTTTTCTTTGTTTCAGATTTGAAAACATTCTTTGTAGTAAAATTCCACTAGCACACATAGAAGAGAGTGATGTCCTTTCACAGCCTTTTTCTGGCTATAATTGGACTTGCTATGAATAGTTGGTAGGCAGCCCAGTGCAGGGGGGATTGGACTGAATGTTGAGACAGGTGTATTTTTGGCTCAGCCACTGCCCCAGTATGAAATTGTGGTCTCTTTGCATCACTTCTCCCTCCTACCCCAGCTTGCCTGTTCTACTTAAAAGCTTTGAGTTTCAAAATATGATGTCTTCTTATATATTTCTAAGTAACCATGCCCTAAACAATGGTTTGTGCTTGAATCCTGATGCTCCATTAGCATTGAAGTAACAGCAGCTTTTTGATGGTTTCCTCTTAAGAGGAGCTGGGGTAGCTTCAACATGATGCTTTAATCTTCAGCTGGGCTTTGTTCAGAGCTGCAACAGTCAGGAACAAGCCCTTATGTGTGGGCACATGAATGCAGGAACAAATGGAAATGGCTGCATCCAGGAGTCTGGAAAACATTATGTTCCCGCCATCATGGGCAGCCGCATTTTCCAGTCCGCTCCAGCATCAGGGCCTCAGCTTGAAAGGCCACTGGACTCTCCAGGTTTTGCAGAAAAGAGAACTCGGCTGGTTTTTTGAAGGTTGTGATTCCACACCCTCGACTGGTGTCACTGCTGACTGTCCAGGCCCTGACGCTGCTGCCAGCAAGATTCCCTTCCATTCCTTGTTGCTGGCAGCCACATTCCAATGCAAGATTTTTTTTGGAAGCAGATGAAGCACAGACAACACCAGACCCACGGCTCAACTGCTGTAGCACCTGCTCTCTGGCATGGAAGTAGTTCTCATCTTCGTCTCGAAGTTAGAAGAATTAAATGTTCACACCCAGCTTTGTGTGGTTTAATCTGCCTCTCAGAAGAAAAGTGCAATAGCTTTGCATATTCTTATTACTGTTCAGATAAATTTCCTCTTCAAATTCCATGTCTTCTGGGCCTCTTTTCTTAGGCACCATTTCAATCTGAGGTGCATTTGTTATCCTGCAGCACAGCCAGGGCTGCCCTTCTCCTTGCACTGTAAGACTTTCAGCCTAACTCCTCCAAACCTTTCTCTAATCTTATGGAAATACACTGTGCTCCCCAGCCTAATTTTAAAGGGAAAGGTTTATTTCCTCAATAGATGTTTGATTTACCTGAGACCTATCATCATGATCCTCTTTCTTAAAATATGCTTTAATCCTGTGCTATTTTTTGAAGTGTATGAGCACAGACAGCAGCTGAGGTCAGACACTGCCTGTGATTTATGTCATGACATCCCGTTATTTCCCATATTACTGCCCAGCCCATCTCTAATCCACCCTGGCTGATTTTTCTACGCAGGTAATGCAAAATGGCAATACTGATCACTGCTTTTCTAGGAATTGTACGTTGTGTCTCATATAGACATTATTAAAGGCAATATATGAAGGCCAGTTTAGTACTGGTTGTATTCATTTCTGCAGACATAAAGAGTCAGATTGTCCACTGACTTTGGCCTGCTGCACAGGGAACACTTCTGCTCCTTCTCCTCCTGTGCCTCCTTGCAGTTACAAAACACCTTGCTTCCATAAATGATGCCAAGCAAGCCAGTTTTGGGGGAAACAGCCTGGTCAAGCAACACACTCTCTGCAAATTTTTCAGACATGAGCTTTCTGACCTGATCTCCATTTCAGAGCTGCAGTCCACCTCTGAAACTGGCAAAAAAAATTCCTTTCAAATGAGTTGGCCAAGCAACCTATGGTGATACTTGCCCTAAGCAACTTCCCTGCCCTGCAGCTAAACTACGTAATATTCTTGCTGTCCCTCCCCCACTGGTGTCCCATAGAAAACATGATTTTTTAATGAACTCAGCCAATCACAAGAAGTAAGTTCTTCTCCCTTCTTTTTAACCGGTCCCATCTCATAACGTGGCTGATTCACAAGTAAATAAAGTCACCCCAGCTACAATTGCTAGTGCTGCCTGCTCAGTCATTCTTAGATTTTGCTCACCTGAACCAGACATGCAAATGGCCCAGGGTTCATAAAATACAAAGAAAAAAAATGAAAGACCAAGAGAAATACCAGTTGATGAGCAGGTTAGAAAAGACTTTTATATTGAAAAAGAGCATACGCTGTTTAAATGGACAATTTAATCTGCCCTTGAACTTCCCAAGAAATCTTCACACACATCTGAAAGATTCTGGTTGCTTCATATTTCAATTCCTGAGCTTAAACTTTGGTCTTCCAGGACAACTGGGCTTAAGCTCAGGAGCCTGGCATTCTCTGTCTCCCCACATCTAGATAAAAAGCAACTGGAAACTCTGGTCTTGCACTGGAGACTCTTAACTGTTCTGCGTGGATGGAAAAGTGAGTCCCAGAAGCCAAGTTGATGGGAAGAAGCCGTTTTGTCAACTGTGCACAAGAGTTTAGTGCACAGACAGTTGTGTGACTGGGGTGTCTGTCTGTCCACAGAGCCCTGAGCTTGAGAGCTGCAGACTTAGCCAGTAAAAAAGGAAGAGTCAAAGAAGAAAAGCGTTTCAGACCTCACATTTTTTTCCTAATCACAATGTAGTCCATTTCCCTAGTAAAAAAAAAAAAAAAAAAGAACTATTTGGCTCTTTCTCCTCAATGGTTAAAACTACATTTCTTGGAAAAGGCTAATAAATGGAACAATAGAACCCCGGAGCCTGCAGAGATTGGGTCCAGTTTGTACAAAGACAAAACAAACAAAAAACCAAACCAGAAAACAAGACCAAAAAAGGCCCTCCTCTTAAATTTGCCTCAACAACCTCATGCCTAGAACTGCAGGAGGAGGCCCACACATAGTTTGGCCGTTAAGTACGACTTTCACATCCTTTTGGTGGGATTTTTTTGATGACGGGAGCAACTGGAGGAAATCAGAAAGCTGAGTTAGGGGACCATTCTGAGTCACTTCTTGTTTTCCCCTCTCTCTTCTCAGGGGTTTGGCAGCCCCTGGACTTATTTCTGCCATTTCCCAAGCGTTTTCCACAAAGTGCTGACTTGCAGTCGGCAGCCTGTATCACTCAGAGCGCTTTTCAGCATCACAAAGGATCAGATCCCGTAGCTGAATCCAGCCAAGCTGGACTTCCAACTTGTCAGGAGTAATCCACTGTGAGCAAGGTGACAGGGTACCCAAAGATCAGCCTGGCTGGCTGGCACATGCCTCCCACGTTTTTGGGGCACATGTATGACCGTGTGTTACATTAATACACTCTGACTGGGTCTTACGGTAAAGAACTATCAGCCTCATTCAATCTCTTCCTTGCGGTTGAGTGCTCACCGATTATCTGGAGGAGTGCAAATACAGCTGTTTGTCAGACATGAGACAATTCATTTAGCTCTCTGTATGGTTAAAGACATTATTAGCTGATTTTTAGGAGGAGAATCTTCACCCCCAGTGTGTCATGAACCTCCTTTGAACCTATTTTGCACCCATTCCCTGCCTCAGCTTGCTCTGGGTAATGGGTAGTGATGTGAGAGCCAGAAAGAACTGCTCCTGACTTTCATAAACATACTGTTTCCAAGAGTGGCAATTAAAAAAGAAATAGGTATTAATTAATTTTTGATTTCTTGCTGGTAATCGACATGAAATACATCGCTTTTAACAAAGACAACAATGCCCATGAAATCCCACAAATCCATTCCTCTGCCCCAATCCTGTTTCAGAACATAAATTCGCTTTAATACTTAGTTTTAGAAATAGCTCAAAATCAGACATGACAGTCCTAGGAATCCTAAATCTGAATTTCTCTGAAGGGGTTTCATCTCAGTTTCATCCTCAGCATTATTTCTCACTGGTTTCTTAGTGCACATAAAAGTGTTCATTCACTGTCATGCTCAATATGGAGAGTAGCTGGATTTTGAACCAAATTGTCACTGCTGAAAACATCAGGGAAGATTCTTCAACAGTCACTGAAATCCTTCATTAAAGGCTGAGATACACAGCTGTCGAAGAACAGCACAAAACATCACCTCCTCGTGAGGACACAAAAAGAAAAACCTCTTATGCCCACTGAGGATAAAGGAAGAAGCCATTTCAAGTAAAAGTGACTTAGGTTTGGATGTCAGGGCGAAAAATATTCTTGTGATAAAAGGAATGAGACACTGGGATATCTTGCCAAGAGAAGCTGTTGAATTTCCCCCATCCCTGGAGATTTTTAAGAACACCTCGGGAAGCTGTAAGTACAGTTGTTCCCATCGGAAAAGTGGAAGGACAGAGCAGGTGTTCTTCTGAACTACAGGATCCTGAGCTGCAGCCTGCCTTCGATGCTTCTGTTATACTCACTGGTTTTATAGTCTAGGAGTAAATTAAGCAGCTTCAGACCTGAAGATTTTGGAAGAAACACACTACTTGCTTTCGTATCTTTTTCCCTTTCGCTTCTAAATTTTTCTCCTCTCCACTGTTCTTTCCTTTTGGATCCTTTGAAAAGGGAATGCCTTGTCTCACGGCAAGATTAACCCTCCGTAACCCTTCTCCTGCATGTGTGCAAAGCCACACTCTTTTGTTCCTGTGTGTCTCCCTCGGGAAACGTCAAGATTTGTTCCAAGCTTCCAAACCCCAAATTAGCAAAACCAAAAATTTTTATTAATTAGCAACTTAGCAGCTAAAGAGGATTCTCTCCTCCTGAACTGCTGTGGATTCTTTTACAAATCAGGCATGTGCAAAAACTTGAAGTTACCTGCTGCTCTTCCAAAAGATCCCAGAAGTTTTGTTACACATTTCAATAGCAGTAGGACTACTTCATTGCACTGGGAAAAGATCATTTACTCTCCCCCTTTTGTTTTTTTTCTTTCCATGCCCGTTCTCATAGAATACTAAATAACGCCAGCAGGATTTAAAATTGAATTCAGAATTATTTTAATTACTTTAAATGTTTTACTTTCTTTTTCCCCCAACTAAATGCATAAATAGGATCTGCTCAAACATGCCTGGCAGGATGCATTTAAACGCTTCACGCAGATAGGCTGCTCCCTGCTTCCTTGTTTGGTTTGGTTTTCCCTTTCTTGTAGATATAAAAAAAAAAACTAGTAGTGAATGAATGAAACTTAATTATGCAAATATGCTAAATCCAGTTGACAGGCAGGATGCAGGCAATGCTAAAGCAAAGCTGGTAAGCTGAGGGCAACATCTACATTTCATTATTTATTAGGGGCCAGATACAAAAAGGCATTTGAGCACCCAGAGAGACAGCCAGGCAGAAATATTTACAAAAAGACCTCAGCAAATTAGGTGTGTTATTCCTGTAGTATTTTACTGATGGCAATTTGGGTATATTAGTGAGTGGAATTAGTCAGCACACTAATCTACTTCGATTCAGCAATCCTAGGAGTTCCTCCAAACACAAATCCCAGATGCAAAAAAAGCGTCATACTTACGCATACATCCCCGCTCCTGTTTTGTAAAATTACTAGATGCGAGGAAAGAACATTTTGTACAGCGTCTAGAAACTCTCCCAGTGACAGTTTTACTGGTTCTTATTGAAATGCTATAGGAAATTATGGATTGTGAGCTATAATTTCAGTGGTAAAACCAAAAGTTATTTCCAAGCCGCTCTGCAAAGGTGTGTCATAAATCAGGGCAAAGAGAATATGACAAAGGACTTGGGTAGTTAACATTTCTCTCCTGAAAGGGACTGAAAAAAAGGTAAAAAAAAAAAAAAGAAAAAGCAAAGGCACTATTGTTTCTATACACAATTTATGTAAGACTTGGTGATTTAGGCACAAGTTACTTACAGATGCTGACATTAGGGAAGGGATTTAATCCCAAGAAGTGCATCACAAGGATGGAAGCCTTCATATGTTGAGCTAAGTTGGTAATTATGAATGGAGCAAGTGAAGGATTCCAATCAAAATAAACCCTAAACTTTATCAGTTTTAGCAGCTTGCTGTAAAACTCACACAACAAATAAATTTGTGCTGGGCCCAGTCTACTGAATAGTCACATTACTGACTTGGGCAAGGGATTAAGGAGTACACATAAAACTGGCAGATGGCATCTTTCTAGGAGGGATTCCAAGCATTGAGGAGGACAAGCTTAGTACTCAGAGTGATCCTAAAATGTTACTGAAATAATCCAAAACTAACAATATGAAATTCTAAGGAGAGTTATGCTTGGGAAGAAGAAAACTAACTGAAAATGTAAGATGGCTAAGCAGAAAAAATCCAGCAGTAATGGTGTCTTCATTTAGCTGGGGCTAAAGTGTAGCAGTTGCTCTATCACCCAATGATCCCTCCCCAGCAGAGAAGGGGGACTGGGTAAAGGAGAGCAGGCCCACAGGTTGAAATGAAAATGGACATAATAAAACAGCAAAACTAATATTAATGATGCCAAGATAAAGTATAAAAGATTATACTCAGCCCAGGGAATGTCCAGTGGTCACAATAGCCAGGAAAGCAGCCTCAGGAGCAGAATGGTGAGCGAGTCCCTCCAGGGATGGGGAGGAGGAAAAGCAGGATCAGAAAGAACCCCAGACTTCAGCAAACCTCCCCCTTTATACTGAGCGTGATGTCTACGGGATGGACCCACCTGTGGCCGACTCAGATCAGCTGCCCTGGCTGACTCCAAACTGCCTGCAGACCGTGGCCGGCCCAGGATTCTTTCCCAGCAAAACCAGGACAATGGTGAATTAAAGTAATCTTGTATGTTTGAACACCATACTCTAAGTAGTAGATGGAGGTCTTTACTCCATCCTGTGTAGCAGTAATAGAGCTTCAGGTAAAAATCCGCAGCCTGGCTTTGAGCGTGGCACTTTAAGAAAAAGCTGCAGACAAACTAGAGTGCTGGCAAGAGCAGAAACACTGCTAAGAGGTTTTAAAAAAGTGACAGAAGGTTGAAAGAAACAGGTTTGTTTCGTTTGGAAAAGAGGAGACCTAGGAGTAATTCAGTAACCATCTTTTAATATGCAAAAAGATCTTAAAAAGAATGGTTATCAGTTACTCTCTGTGCTCACCTAACGTAGGAAAGAAATCACTGGTTTAATTTTTCAGAAGGGAGAAAGAGGTTAGATGAGATTAAATAAGATTAGATTAAATTAGACATTAAAGAAAAACTTCCCAGCTGCAAAGGTTGTTAAGGACTGGAAGAGGCTGCCTAGGGAGCTTCTTTAACCTCATAATTGAAGGCTCCTGTGAACAGATCAGACAAAGATCAGATAGATGGTCTGAGTATGTCTGACCTTCTCTCACAGCAGGCAGATGGAGTAGCTGACTTCTAAAGATGCCTTCATTCCTACATTTCTATGGTGCTGTTGGTAAATCACTTAGCAAATAATATTCTTAAATGATCTTAAATCCAGTTATTTTTTTTAAATTACTCACTTTAAAAAAAAAAATAAAAAAACCCTGATGCATTGAGCAGCTCTTACTGATCATGTCCGTGTCAGATTTGGGATTTGCATTTCAGTTTGGAAGGCACCATTGAAAACAAAACAAAACAAAAAACCTGGATAAACTCTTTTTACCTTTCTCAGAAAATGAAGGGACAGTTCATCTCCCCTTGAAATAAAAGGTGTGCTTTGTCTTGATGAGAAGAAGAGATTACGTGTTTTTTGGGATCGAGATTTGTTGTTTCCTCACAGAGAAGCACACACTTGGATCTTTACCATATTTGTCAAAATTGCAAGTCAAAGTTCATGGGCCTGGCTCAAGAAACACCCATTAACCACACGCACCATCGTGTGCCCATCAAGTAAATGTTCAACTATTCCGATGCATAGGTAAGATGCTGTCAAATGAACTTCTTTGAGTGTAGGGTTTTCAGAGGCATTTCTAAAGGGTCTATAAATAACCCTGTCACTGAAGCGTTGTATCCTTTCAAACTCCTGCAGTGGAAGAGCATTTTGAGCTAAGCAAATTCTTGATTTTGCACTGTGAGTGCTTGCTGATGCCAAATAGCCTGCTAAGGAAGTAGCCTTATCTGAACTTTCGCGTCATGACAGATGCTTTGCAAAGCTTTAACGTGTCCGTAATCTACATCTGAGTTGTTTGGCTTGACAGAGGACTTGAAGAAGAAAACTTTTCCCAGGTGACCATGTGGTTTAAGTAGACCTTAGGAGGTAACGTGTTGTAAATATTCCACCTGCACACCTTTCAGAGGGAGTCAAACAGTCTTTCCTTGCAACACTCAGCCAGGTTAATGTTTCCTAAGAATTAGAGACAAATCTTCTGGCTGTTCTCTGCTCTGCCCTAATGAGACCACATCTGGAGTATCGTGTCCAGTTCTGGTCTCCTCAGTTCAAGAGGGAATTACTGGAATGTCCAACAGAGGCTATGAGGATGATGAAGGGACTGGAACATTTCTCTGATGAGGAAAGGCTGAGAGCCCTGGGGCTGTTTAACCTGGAGAAGAGAAGCCTGAGAGGGAATCTTACGCATGTTGACAAATCTAGGAGGAGTGGGGGTCAAGTAGAAGGGGCCAGGCTCTTGTCAGTGGTGCCCTGGGATAGGACGAGGAGCAATGGGCACAAACTGGAACTCAGGAAGTTCCACCTCAACAGGAGGAAAAACAACTCCACTGTGAGGGTGGCAGAGCCTGGACCAGGCTGCCCAGAGAGGTGGTGGAGTCTCCTTCTCTGGAGAATTTCCAACCCCCCCTGGATCTGTTCCTGTGTGGCCTGCCCTGGGTGACCCTGCTCTGGCAGGGAGGTTGGACTCGATGATCTCCAGAGGTCCCTTCCATTCTCCACCATTCTAGGACTCTATGATTTTAAAGCCATCGAAACGTCAATACTGACACACAGCTACAAATGGGTAACAGCAGCACCATGCAGAGCCTTGGCAAAAACCAGAGCAGCCTGCTGAAAATGAGGGTTTCTGTTTGTGGCTTTTTCAGATCCTTCCTCCCACTCTTCTCTTCCTCATAGCTGCTGCGTTCAGCTTACTTTTAAAATAATCATGTTCTCCTTGTGAGTATGTGTTTGAGACCTTACTCCTACCTTATAGGCTAATGATCGGCTTTGCCCCACCGAACATGGAGGTGTCAGTAGGTATTAATAACACTGTGAAAGAGATAACAGTATTTCCATAAATTGACCTTCTCTGATGATGACTTCACCCCATTTTCTTCAGTTCCGTTTAATGACTTGAAGAGTGTTCAGTGATGAAACCATTCCCAAGCATAAATTATTCACCACAGGAAAAAAAGAAGTTCCATTTTGCAATTTTCCATCAGCGACTGAGCCTCGGTAGGTGAATTGTCTTCAGAGGCAGAACAATCCCTCTGACTCCCCGTAAACTTATTTGCACCCTTTTTAAAAATGAGATAACAAAGGAAGGAAAGAGTAAATAATAAGTAGACTAAAGCTTTTCTTCAACACAAATGTTGACTCATCCATTTCTGCTCTTAAAAAGATGCGTGTGTGTATAACATGTAGAAGAAAATCCATCTTTCAAAATACTTTTACTGTAGCTCATTAACAGGGAATTTCATTTAAAAGATAGAAAGATCAAAGGGCTGGACTAAGAACCAACATGACCCTAAATATTTTAAATGCTTGGCATTACATACCAGGCACAAATAAACACGGGAGCAAATTACAGCTTGTATTTCTAAAGATAAAAATATATCCCATCTGCATGTTAACATTTGCATATTTGCTACTAGCTTTTCAGCTACGTGTTTGAAAGGATGAGTTTTCCAGGATCTCCCCATGGCTTGTTGTATCACACCACCACATTCAACTGCAATTCTACGCAGAGCAAAAAACTCTCGCCCTCATTGCAGGAAGAATTTTTCCGGGTGGGATGTGCAGGTACCCGCCGCCCTTCCCTGGTGTTGTTCCTGACCCACTTCTTTGACTTCTCCAATCTGCTGGAAGTGGTGGGGTGGAGCCAGCCCTGTGCTCAGCCAGCTAATGAGAATCAGGAGCCTGTTTTCAGCTCCAAAATGTGCTTGGTACCAATACAATGCCTGTTTTCTGATTTAATTTTCTCCATTTTTTTTTCCGTACGTTGCAGCCTTGGCAGATTAAAAGCGGGAACCTCTGGGGTAGAGCAAGGTCTGTTGAAGCGTAGACACTGTCGTGAATGAAAACTAGCCTTGGATTTATAGGGCAGAGTTTTTGTTCTGTCAGCACAACTGGATCTTGTGATAAAAAGCCAGACCGGTTAGAAATTTTGCAGGTTTTTTTTTCTAAATTATTTTCCCATTTAAGCACATTAAAAACCCAAACCATTCCCTCTCCTTTCAAGATGTATGGTTTCAAAGATATCTCCTTCCCTAATGCTCTCGGGACTCTCACTGTGAAGCCAGAAGGGCTGATAGAAGGAACTAAAAGAAAAGCTGTCGTATATATGCATCGGAATCTTCTGCTATTCAGGGGAACGTAATCTTCTATTAGGAACTACCCGGCTGTTCCAAGAGGTCCCAAATTACGAAGATCTAAATCAAATCTGGTAGACCATCCTATTTGAGCCATTTGATGGATTTCCTCTCGCCTTTTACCCTTATTACCGTGGAACAGCAACCGAAGTTGTAATTCCTGAAGAGTCCCAGAATGGTAAATGCAGTTCAGGTCCGGGCACTTGCTGGTTTCTGCACTTTGAAAGGTAATGAATAGGAAGAAGTACAAGTGCAATTGGATCTGCAGGCTAGAGGCACTAAGTTGCAGCCTCAAAGAGGTCATGCTGAAATGAATTTTTAAAAAGGACTATAAAATTGCATCTAAGATAGATGGGGTGCAAAAGCAATATTTAAATGAAATTGTTATGGATATAAGTCACTTGCCAGGCATTCTAACTATTTCCAACATAAAATATGTTTTCACTTCATATATAAAACATTGTTATTATTCACATCCTGTGTCATGTTAACATATTAAAACTTAAATGTTTAATGCATATATTAAAATTTTGTGTCATCATTAACACCGCTGATGAATACCCTTTAACAAAAATAATGGAAAAGATATGTCAAGGCAGATAATTTTTACAATTAGAATAAAAATATGTAACTTAAAGTGTGATCAGATAAAACCGTTTAATTCAAAGTTCCACAATCCCCTTTCCTTGCTCATGGGAATCCAGCTGCCATTTGTTTTCCTATTAAATGACATCTCAAATACTTTATTATAAACATAAATCACATCTCCTTTTGAGAAGGCAAATGACAAACTAAATTTGAGGTCTGACTTGCATTTCTATGCTCTACCCAGGACTAAATAGATGAGCAGTTGCTTTATAGATTGCATTTGATGGATAAACAAAGAGAGGCAGTAGGTTATGGAAAACATGTCACTTGGAACTGACATCTGCCCTCATAATTCGTGAGCGTCTTACCCTGCCGTGTCACCTCTGCAGACATCAGTTCCCTATCCTGGTGAATTCACAACATCCAGGGGAAGAGATTTGGGCGTTTGTGTTTGTTTTTTTTTTCACATCAAGCTGTCTCTTGTAAAACACAAACCTTTCCTTAACAGGGGATGTTGTGTTCTGCGTGGGCAGGTGGGCGGTGAGGAAATGCCCTCGGTAGCAGGATGGGGTGTGCAGAACGAGGCGGAGCTGGGTGGGAGCAGGAGGGTGTTGGATGGGAGATGGGAGCAGAGAAAGCCTGGATGGCAATGTCACGGTACGGACAAGATGCTGCTCGGTACAAGACCAGGATGCAGATCAGACCTCGGAGAGCTGGTGTGCTGGCTCTGCCATCCCTTCCACCTGCCCTTGGTTGTGTTGGGTGCCTTCCTAATCAGGAGTAATCAGACGAGCGTGGGTGAACCACCAGCCACTTGGCAACCATACCACCCGCTCCCAGCTTCTTGGTCATTGGGCTCGATTAAATTGAAGCTTCCAGAGGAATTTTTCTCCGTCAGCAATGATTTCCTTCCCAGCCAAAGTACGTTTGCCTGACACGCAGAAGGTGTTGGGGACTGCAGTCCATCAACACTTCTCCCACAGACCCATGCAGAGTGATTGCACACACTGGGGAAACCAGTGCACAAGTCTGTTTGATCATCACCAGCAGGGTGATAAATCTGGGCTAGATATTTTAGTATTTTGACATGGTTATGTTGGTTTGTACCATTTCCAGAAGTCCTCTTGACCCCGCTGCTTACCTGAATTCATGAAACAAGGGGTCGTAGAATCATAGAATGGTTTGGGTTGGAAGGGACCTTTCAAGGTCATCTAGTCCGACTAGTTCACTAATTAAGGCTTTACAAATGGAGAAAGGAAATCAATTATCTTAATCAAATAGTTGACCCCTACAAGGTGCAGCATATTCACTCGGAAATGCCTGGCATTTACACTGCAGCGTTTCCAGCTCTTACATTTTTACTACCAGTTTTATAAAGATCAGGGTGTCTGGATATTTTTTTCCTAAAACCAAATTATTACAGGCAAGTGGTTAAAAGCTATTCTCTGCTTTCATTTAAATATGGCTCATTTCTTGACCAATCAGCTGTAGATAAAAATTAAAAGGATGTGGCTCTTCAGAGCTCACAATCAAAAAGACAAGAAAATGAAAACTTTAAGTGTTGGTTGTTTTGGTTTTTTGTTGGTTTTGCTGTTTCTTTTTTTTAACTTCCTGGGTTTTAATCCGTTTTTAGTGACCTGACTCAAGACTTTTGAAAACCTGACACTGGCAATATCAATGCTCTTGTCAGGCAAAGATATTGTCAGCATGCATTTGGAATGTCTTAAAAGGATCTAGAAGATGGGGACACAGAGCATTTCAAAGACACCTTTTTCCAGACGCTATATATTTTACTCACACTTTAGGTTGGCCGGTGCTTCTGTGGCAAAGCTCTAACCAAACATCGGTTTAGACTCGGAATAAATACGTGTTTAATTAAAAATTGTCACAAATAGCCAAGTTTGGGTTTAATTTGATATGAATGTTTACTCAGCTGATGCACTGCAAATTAGCATTTAATGATGGGAGGGTGACACAAAGTCCTGGGTGCCATCAGAATAGAAAATGAAGGAAGGAAACTCACAAAACACTATTTCTAATGACATGAAAAGCAAAATGCACAGTGATTCCAACTAGACACCTGTTGCCAACAGGCTGAGCTGCTCTAAACACCTACAAAATGGGTGGGGAAAGCACCTTTGTGTGACCTTGAAGCTTCTTCCTGAAGCTTCCTTTTACCAGGAGCCTCGTGAGCCTGGTGTGACTGTAGTTTTAAAAGGCTGAGCTCAAACAATCAGTTGCAAAGTTCCGATCGTTTCCCCCTTTCCAGAAGAGCGGTTCTTTCCTCCGAGGGAGGTGCCAAGCCCATCTCAGCAGGGCTGGCTGTCCTCTTCCAGAAGGCTTCCCCAGTGAAAGGTAGGCTGACCAGCCTAATGATGAGAGCTGCCACTTCTGCTGCTTGCAGGGACGAAATTCAGCTTGACTCAGGGTAGGAAGCCCTCTCCTGATTCCCACAGACAGCGATTGCAGTAGTAAGCAATAAAGGAATGGGGGGAGCAAAAGACGTTCCGAAGTGCCAAGGGGAAATGTACTCGGAGAGCGGTTGAAGCGGGTTGAAGGGACGGGTCTGGAAGGGGCTGTGAGAAGAGGGTGCAGGAACATGAGGTGTGGGGGAAGGGTGTCAGAAAACAGCCCGCATGTTAAGGGGGGGAGCATCAAGTGTCCCAGCAGAACGGGGGATGCGATCTCTAGACTAAAAAGTAAATGCACTGCTAAACCTCTAAGAATGATTGCACTGCAAAGCCTGTGATGATCACGAGCTGCTAATGTATATAATTAGCTAAGAGGTACAGATATATGTTGGCATTCTTGTAAAATACACACTTATCACTGCTAGATTAGTAGGCAATACAGATGCACTACATGATACATAACTACTTGCTCATATATGCTGTTATTTCATGAGTCTTTCAGCTTATATATATTGATATTTCATGAGTCTTTCAGCAGTACAGGGTGTCAGGGCAGTGGAGCTGTTCCACTCTTCCCCCATCAGCCACTGAACAAGCAGAAAAGAAAGCTCCATGCTCCGCGCTCCACCGAACTCTCAGAACAATGGCAAAATAAAAGGAGCAACAACGTGGTTAAGAAAGCTCATCTGCTGCCAAGCCAAACGGAAATTAAAACCTGTCCTGAGGACCTTGCAGGTTAATAGGGAAAGGAAGAAGACACCTGTAGCTTCCAAAAGCTGCCCAGCCTGGCGACAGGGCAGTCCTTTCACCCCCCAGTACAAGCCAGTACGGTACTAGCAGCTTTTTCACATACAGGAGTGTGAATTGGCTGGAGGTCTCCAAATAGAAAACTCAATGTGGGGTTGTAGCCGTTCCCCTTGTGTCCACAGGCGTCTTATCCAGTTGGCTACCTGTGTATGGGGATATAACCACACACAACGTACACATACAGCTTGTTTAATGTCTGCCAAGGTTAAATACAAACATATATCCAGAGTCTTTACTGAGGGAACTACGGCCTCTTCATCTCCTTTTGCATTTTAATAAACCCAGCCTTTCCGAAGGAGCTAATCACGCCCAACGTGTCAGCAAGTCTCACCCATCTTACTCGAAATTAATGAACCAAAATACAGCTCGTGGTGAGATCCCTCTGACCAGGAAGACCTTAAGAGTGTTCCCTCACCCAACATCATTTCAATTCATCTTTATTTTACTTTGCCGGAAAGTGTGCCTTTGTAACTCGCGGTGCCGGGCGACGCGCCCCGCCGTGACACGAGACGTCGGGTTCTGTCAGTCACATCAACTGATGTGATGCGACGGAGCCTAACGTGATGGGACCGATGCCCCGCCGAACGCACGCTGTGTCGCCGGGGCATTCCGAGGCTGCTTGTGCTCCGAGAAGAAAGGCAGCAAAGGAAACCGGGCTTTCCACAGCAAAGAAGGCGAAATTATTTTGTAAATGCAAACGCAATCAGGTGTTTGCTGCAGAGCACTTTGATGCTATCGAGTCGTTCATTCCACACAAGTTGTCCGTCTATCCTATTAAACCCTGCCCAGGGTCACATTAGAGCAGAAACATTGGATTTTAAGGCATGGCTTTCTCTTCGGGCAGTGTCAGGCCTCAGAGCTCTCTACCTTGTTCCCGTCACCAGTCCTCCCACATGAAGTAGCCACGTGGGCTGATGAAGCCCAAAGAAGAAAGCAAGTCAGTCCTGGCCACATAATCTGCCAGCAGTACAGCTCCCAGTGAAACTGGATGGGTAATGAGAGTAAATTATCTCTCTCTCAAGCCAGCTCCAGGGGAGAGCTCAAGCAAGCATCATTTATTATCTTTTGGCAAAGTGCTCCACTCTGTGAAACGCTGACCATCCCAACACTACTACTTCACAGTAGCGATCTTAAAGAACTGCTCTGGCACTAAGCAGCTCTCTCAATTTAGGATGAAGCCAACGGAGGCTATGAGGATGATGAAGGGACTGGAACATCTCTCTGATGAGGAAAGGCTGAGAGAACTGGGGCTGTTTAGCCTGGAGAAGAGAAAGCTGAGAGGGGGTCTTATTCATGTCTATAAATATCTGAGGGGTAGGAGTCAAGAGGAAGGGAACAAGACTCTTTTCAGTCGTACCCAGGAGTAGGACAAGGAATAACAGGTATAAGCTGGAACAGGAAGTTTCATCTCAACATGAGGAGAAACTTATTTCCTGCAAGGGTGACAGAGCCTGGAACAGGCTGCCCAGACAGGTTGTGGAGTCTCCTCTGGAGACTTTCCAAACCCACCTGGATCTGTTCCTGTGTGGCCTGCCCTGGGTGACCCTGCTCAGGCAGGGGGGTTGGACTAGATGATCTCCAGAGGTCCCTTCCAACCCCTAACATTCCGTGATTTCTATGATTTCTATTTGGAGCCAATAAACCAGTTGCTTTTACTTAGGACCATAAATCGTTCTTTTGAATGGAGAAGACAATCTCATTGCTCCTGATAAGAAGATGAGCTGGCAGGACCAGCATTCCTCCTGAGAAGTAAGTTCAAACACTTTCCAGCTGGGAGCAAGGCTCAGGTTTCCCAGTCCAACCTACTCATCAAATTCTACTTTTCCAAAAGGCAGATTTTCCTTTTTGACCACAGCCCTTGGCCCTCAGGCCTTCGCAACCGTGCCTCGGAATGCCAGTGGCTGTGCACTGGGGCAACGACAGTGCTGCTGGGTGCACACCTACCTGCCTGGGCCCACCACCAGGTTCAGATGTTGGTACAGAGCGAGGCTGCGAAGCCCCAGAGGGCTCCACTGTTTTCCATCCAACTAAGGTAAGAGCAACTCTGAGCACGTGTGGTAACATCACTTTCAGGCTATAAATAAGCTTTGTTGTGTAAATATAGGTTCCTGGATATAAATAAGCTTTGTGGTGTAAACACAGGTTCCTGGAGAGCCTCTCCTACCCTTAATAGTCAGGTAAGGTAACTGTTATTTATTTTTTAATCATTCTCTTTGATTTAATTGCCTATATGCTCCCCAGGGTGCATTTTAATTACCAAACTGTTACTTTGGATCCTGGCTAAGTACTTAAGAATAAAAGTGAGCCTTGAAATTCAGGAGAAGGCGAGTTCCTCATTGCTGGACATCGGCTGGCAGTGGCCCATAATTTACAATCCCGGATTTACACGGTCCAGGTGAAATCCTCTCATTCACAGCAGGAGTGGAGACAGGTGGCGGGGAGGAGGTTAAGAGTGCTGCCACCATCCACCCATTTCCTCCTTCCTCATCAATATCACAGCATCGTTTTGGTTGGGAGAGACCTTGAAGATCATCAAGTCCAACCATCCCCCAGCACCACTAACCTCTGTCCCTCAGCACCACATCTCCATGCCTTGGAAACCCCTCCAGGGATGAGCACTCCACCCCTGCTCTGGGCAGCCTGGGCCAGGCCTGGACAACCCTTTCAATGAAGAAATCTTTCCTAACATCCAACCTAGACCTCCTCTGGCAAGGGGAGTCAAGTGTCTTAGAAATAATAGCAGAAAGAAAAAAAAATAATTTTACCTGAGAAGGCCTTGAAACTAATCAAACTACAGAATATTCTTTTCCCCAGCAAAAATATAACTGACCCTTTATTTTTATATTTGCTTCTCGGATTCTACAGTTGCAATTGCTGTCCCTGCTGTGAACAAAGACCAGTCAAGAAACCCCAAGAGAAGCAGCTTTACTGTTTCTGCAGTTCTGCCAATTGCACCGGTTGGTCTTTTCCAACAGAAACGATTCTATGACACTGTTACAAGTGACAGAACAACTTCAGGTCGTGCTGTGATACCCATTCATTCTGAATTACTTTTCCCTGTCTCTTCCTATATGTGACTCCTCAATCAAGTGATACTATGTAATAATAAAACAAAACTTTGTCTTTCTGTGTGAATATAAGCCTGCAATTCTTTTGAGGAGGAAGGGAAAATACTATTTTGTCTGAGACTTTTAACAGGAAAAAAAGAAAAAGTGTCAGCAATTATATTTGAAGTGTGGACATTGTATATAAAATAATTATATTTCATGGCTTTTCCTTTTGGGGAAAAAAAAAAAAATTGCCGTTATAAAAGTAGTTTTCATGGGGTGAAATTTTCAAAAGAGCCAAACATCCACAATTAGGACCAGATTTCTAGAAGGCTTTAGCTCTGGCATAGAAATAAGTGGCCAGATGTCCAAAGAGCTCTAAACATTAGATTGTGAACATTTATAAAAATCTGGCCTGTATTTAAAAGCATAAACGGGAACTGAGCTCTCTGGAAAAATCCAGCCCCCATGCTGGGTATTGAGCTGGCTTGGGGAAAAAAAAAAAAAAAAAAAATATATATTCTGGGTCAGAGGCTGTTTTGGTGGGGGGAGTGGTTTTTGTTTTGGGTATTTTTTTGTTTTTTTTGTGGGGTTTTTTGTTTAGAGTATTTTGGGTTTTTTTCTGTTGTTTTTAAAAGAAAACTGATCTTTCATGTCACTGAGTTGTTTATTGGTTTCGTGGAGCTTTTCACTTCTAAGGGCATTTTTCAGTTTTGCCGTCCAAACAGTCCGCTTGCCTTTAAGCGAGATCGATGCACTCACAATTAAGCCTGTGCTTTGCTGGGCTGAAGACTGAATTTGCCATTTGAAATCCCACCCTGTTCAGCTGTGAAATGCGTATGGTCTTCACCAACAGGCCACGCGCGAGGAGGGGGCGTCACTGAAGGGTGGCCGGTGGCCATCTCACTGGGTCACTCTGACAGCTTCACGGCAAGAAGCTCCCCTGAGAACTTCTAAACATTGCAACTGAGCCACAAATAACGTGAGTAAGCTCTTTTAGAAAAAAATATTGACAACATTTCTTCTAGACCTGGATAAGAGTCAAGTAGGCCAGCAATGGAAATTCAGATTGATTGAACTCAGCCTTTTAAGGAGCATTTCATGGGAATGTGGTTGGACAGGGGTTTCAGGAAGATCTTTGGTTTGCTGAACAAGACTCAGAGTTACCTGAGATTAGTGTTCGGTGGCAAGAGAGGCTGCAAACCCTACAGCCTGTATTTGGAAGCTTAGAGAAGGCCTCCAAATGGTTTCATCCCAAAATAAAGTTTTAGTATTTTGCTCTGCGCCTCCTTGGAATGGCTACATGGCTCTGACTGTTACTGTTTGATTATTATAGAATCATTTTGCTTGGAAAAGACCTTTCAGATCATCCAGTCCAGCTGTTAACCCAGCACTGCCAGGTTGCCACTAAACCATGTCCCTCAAAGATACATCCACTCATTTTTTAAATCCTTCCAGGGATGGGGATTCCACCAGTGCCCTGAGCAGCTGGTTACCATGTGGTAAACGTATATTCCCATGATTTGGTTTTCTCAACACGAAGGATTTTACTCATAAGAGAACTTCATTATATACAAAGAGGAGTACTAGAGGAGGTACATCTTACTACCTCTACCTAATCTTTTAATCTATTATCCTGAAAACAACCATAAAATAGTTGGCATAGAATACAGTGATGTGAGTTATACACTTTCCTTTTGTTTAACCTGTGGAGGCCAGTTAATATCAGTGATAGGCCCAAGTCAGCGCTCCAGAAGGTTTCTTTGTCAACCCAACTATGGATCTCTGTCATAGGACACTCCACCCCCTGCACATCCAAATGCCTCCAGATTGTGGGAATGGCCAGGGTTGGTTCTGTTCCTGGATGGACACTTTACAAAGCAGGCATTCCCCTTCCCCAACTCCGCTGAAGTCACAGGAAAGGAAGAACACTTGGTCTGCCCTTTGTTTCTGATTAACTAAAGTCCAATCTTTGTGTGTCCCTCTCTCTCCCCACTCGAAAAGAAAGAAGGATACTTGTATCTGCAAAAAAGTATTATTCAGGCTGTGAATTTTCAAAGAATTATTCTAATGAACACTAAAAATGTTGAAGGGTAAAGTCATATATCTTCTATTTATTTTAGAGAAACACAGATTTATTTTAGGTATCAATTCAGAATCTTTAGTCACACTTGTAAATGGCATTCCAACAATAACAACAAAAAGAAGTCATCAGATCTGACAGCATGGCATTGACTTATGGAAAACTAAGGCTGACTTGCTGGTGTTACAAATATTAACCCTGTTCCAGGAGCTACAGATGCCAAGAATCTGCTGTAAGTCGCCGTGAAGCTGGGAGAAGATAGGAACACATAAACTGCCTCTTTCAGAAAACCACAGCAAAGCTTGCTTTGAATATTCTATCTGATATAGAATCCTAAAACTGTCACTAGATATTGCAAAGCCACGGACAACCGCTCGTGTGGCAGATGGAATGGATTTCAGGTCAGGCGATCTCGAGGTGTAGCTGATGGATGAGATAAACACCTCTTATCACTGCGCTGGATCAATCCTTAGTTAAGTGCTGGATTTATGACTGCTTCTCCCAGCCATTTTCAGATTCTCTCATTGTTTCTGCTTTGGCTCAGGGCCAAATTAAGTTGTTCGACGATAAGTCAATGTTTAGAGCCCCAGGTCCTGGAGTAGAAAGAGATTTCGCAACCTCTGCTCTCAAGTAAAAGAAAACACTGGATTCAGTGTTCATCAGCATGTAGCACGTCCTGCCTTCACATCTCCAGCCCCTGTGCTCATGGCTTTCAAACAACGGCCCACTGCAACACAGAATCCTGACTGGAATATTTTCTGAAGCTGACATGACCCGATTCCCAATTCCTAATTCCCCTGATTCCAACTTGTGAGAGGATAAAGTTAAGAAAGTGAGGAGAAGCGTGAATCTGTCACAGGTATCCTGGTCTGCTGTATTGGTGAAGCCACCGCATCTCACAGTCCCAGTAACGTTTTGGAAGTGTTGCAGTGTTTTCCTTCCACAGAAAACCTGGTATTTCACAGGGTGCCAAGAATCAGAACCAGTAGGCAGCTACTGCATTAAAATGTCACCCAGCTGTAGGTGTGACCAAACTGTGACCAAGAGGACAGCACCTTCCAAAATCTCCAGGCCTGCCAATCTCAGAGCTCGAGAAACCCATAGGGAACGATTTGCCATCTTCTGCATAACCTTCTGCTGGGAGCAGATTTTTTTTTCCAACAGAAAGTTGTTAAGCATTTCCACACAGCTCCATTTTCTGTCCATCAGTGGCACCGTGCAGTCAAACTGCTGTGTCAGGCAGCTACCATCAATGCACGCCTTGGAGCTCCACCAAGGCTTTTTCCCCATGGAGAGTGTTCAACAAACACAGTAACTCTCGCCAAAATATTATTTACCAGTGTATAAAATGGCTGTTCCTCTAGCATTTATCCACACCTTATTCAGAAATTGCCTTTTAGGGGGGGATTTTTTAGAAATATATTGTCAGCTGCAAATTAAAAAGACTAAAAGTGTCTCCTCTAGCTGGGCGTAGAACGGCAAGAAGCAAAAAGCACACAAAACTACTCCAGCCCTGCGCTTAGACTAATCATCATCAAGGTATTGAGCACCCAAATCTTTCAGTAGAGTACTCAATACAACATCTAAGCATGCTTCTTTAACCTTGTGTACCACAGAAGTTATGTCCATGCTGATCTTCTGTAGCCTGGGTGGAGCAGTGAAACTCCTTATTTATAAATCCAAATCCACTGATGCCCCTCAAAAAGTCCCTCTAGTTAGAGCAACTGTCACTGTAAACTCTTGGACAGAAACAGAACCTTTTCAAGCAATGCTTTGCAACTCCCAAGGGTGCTTTTTATTAGGAGGAGCAACCTTCTCTGCCTCTCTGACTTAATTCGTTGCACAAAACCATCACTGTGGGCAAAGCAAACTGCAATCGCGAGCTCTGAATTCAATAGAATTTCCAAATCCAGAGCAAAGTAGTTCTGCTCTCGGGCTAAAGAGCCTGGTAATCTTCACTGAAGAGAAATCTTCATCCCTCAAAGGCCTGTGAATAGCACCAGAGCTGAAAATTTTCCAGGGTTATTAGTATCCCCATCTGAAAACACAGATTCAGTGATGTAAAAATATCTTGGAAGACAACAACATAATCCACCAAGGCAATAATGCAAAAAAAAAGTATTCTTAGCTCTCATCAACAGAAAGTAACTTGATAAAGTCAAACAAATTTCCAAAGTGACATTTATTGGAGATTTCAAACTGGGATTTTAATTTACTTGAGATTTATCTGGGATTTCCATCAGTGTCCCAGTCTGAGTGGAAAGAAAATTTCAGAAGATTAGACACTTGCATGGAATTTGCAGATGGGATTCTCAACACGAAGAATAACCGATGGAAATCAAGTTATTCCTCTGTGTAGCTGAGCAGCACTGGGGCCTGCTAGAAACCAGCAGAAAAAAAGCATCTAAATACCGAATAGTCGCTTTGGAGGGGGCAACTCACCCGTTTCTCCAGCTCTTTTATCTGCCATTGTCTCTCAAGGTGTAAAGGCCTGGGTATCTAAATAATGATCATGTAATGCACTGGATGGGCAGTCCCTTACTGGGTGAAATCACTTCTAGCTGGGATGATGGTCCTGAGTGTTTCAATTCCCTCCTTAGCCTTTCACCTCCTTCTTCTCTGCCAAGCTGCAATTTCCATACTGGATTGATACCAACAGCGGTGGGAATAATGCTTCTAACTGCATCTCCACTTCTATTAAAAACAAACCTTTTCACATAAATCTGCTCATGTAAGGCATGGTATTCCTTACCATTTTTTCCCTGTTAATGATGAAAACAAATGAGTAAGATTTATCTCTTTGACAAGTCATGTGGGTGTGAATCTTTAATTAGCATATAACAGGTTCAGACTTCAAGTCCCTATAGGCGTGGGAATCACTTCAAGAAGAAAATCCCACTTGGTAAATCTCTGGCTCAGGAAGCTGAGACTGTTATTTTAAGAGATACCTGTAAAGATGAAGATCGCGATCTTCCTGCATGGCAAGGTAAAAAAAAAAAAAAAAAAAAAAAAAAGAGAAGCGATTTCATCTCCCAGAAACTCGGTGACCATCCTTTGATGACAAGCCAGATGGCAGCTGTTCCCCAAACCCTCTGCCAAGAAAGATGATTGGAGCTGCAATTTACCTTCCGTGGTGAAGCTCGATGCTGGAGACACCAACCACAGCTGCGGGTTTGGCTGCTGCCAGTAGGTGTGTGCACAGTTGGTTTCCTCCCAATTTGGATTCATCAGGTAAGAGGCTGTAGCAGTACCCAGCAATTATGAAATTGGCATGCCTTCGATTGTTTACTCACAGTAATATTCCTACTGGACTTTATTAAAACACCATCTGTTGTCAGTGCAGACAAAGAAGCAAAGCAGAAATATCCACGGAGAGGGAGAGAGCGAGCGCGGATGTGTGCGCCCATGTTCAGCTGTGCTGCGGGATCGGGTCACTTTTTGTATTCTCTTTTCCTCCTTCCTTCACAGGTAGCTTTTCTTAACATGCCTACATTCCTAATCAATATTTTCCCTCTCAATCCCACCTAGGAAATAAAATTGCATTGGAAAAAACCAAACTTGTGGTCAAAGTGAAGTTGGATTTCCACGAGTCACCCCAGCAAGGAAACAAATGAGTCTTTCCATATGGATGGAACTCAACGACATGAGCTTTACTACAAATTAAAGCTGAAATGGTTGAAGGAAAAGTCATCTGACTGAACGATGTTCAGTTAGAGCAAACTTCTGAGTTAATGTGAAGCATAGCGGGTGAGTAATAAAGGATATCTGCCAATAATAATATCTTTAGGGCTTAAGGAAAAAAAAAAGGGACTAGCTTTTACAATCAGCTTTTTTCTCTTGCTTTTCTTTTTTTTTTTTTTTTTAATCTTTCAGATGGGGATCAGATATTCCTAACACACAGCTGGTCTCCACAAATGGCCAAGTGTAATTGTTCGCACACCAGCATATAATTCCAGGTGAAATTAATTAGCTGGAATTCTTCATCAGGTAACACGGTAATAAAATAAGATGCAAGTAATTAAAAATGCAAATATGGGGAAGAGGGCAGTAAAACTTGGAGATGTCATTTCAGGCCTACAAAAAGGCATCTGTCAATTTAGATCTTTAGTGCACACACTCACACACACACACACACACACACACACACACACACAAAAAAAGCCTTTAAAAATAAAAATGTAAACAAGTCCCAGTTCACATCGTAAGATTAAAGCTGTAATAAAGGGAGAGAACACAAGCCAAGAACATCCCCTGCGAGAAGGAGGCAAGTGTGTTAAAATGCTTGGGTTGTTTATGAACTAAGTGTTTGGAGATCTCTCAGTGCTGAATGAAGGAGTTGGGGTGTATTAGAGGACCCACAGGGAGGTTGTTTACTACTATTGGGAGCCACTAAAGCCCATTTTGCTCGGTATTCGCAGCCATGGGAAAGAAAACATTAGTCCTGGTCGAAGCGAGTGCAATCTACCACCTGCAACGGGACTGTGCGTAGTCCAAAGAGAGGGGATTTGTCCCAAATATCTGCTCAAATTTGTTCCAATATTTAATTTTGTCTACATGTGGGCCCAAGTTCTTCCCTAAGTTAAAGCTGTAAAATCTGACATTTATGGAAGTTTGACTCTGGGCAGAGTAGAGCATAATGTCCATGATTAAGGTGTAACTCCCTTTCCTCTGTTTTCTTCCTCCTCACCTACCACCACCTAGCGCTGCTCTGCCAAATGACTTAGGCCCAAGAAACACACAGTTACCCTTGTAACCTCCTCTGCCAAGCCCAGGATGGACCCAGTGCGTTCAAGCAGCGATTTCTCCAACAATACGTGGCCTCCAAAATCTCAGCCCATGTTTTTAGTAACCCACAGAGGACTAATCTCCTCAAATTCATACCAATGTTCCACAAATCAGAAGGTTACAGGACTTTGCTTTCAGGGTTTTTTTTTTATTTATTCTCTCAATGGGAGGAATATAACATTTTGCCTTGATTTATGTCCTGGGAAGAATTTTTTTTAATCATATTGACCATTTCTCCTGCAAGGGGCAGGTTCATCTTTTTAACCACATGTATTTCCACTGGTACGACTGCGAGGGGAGCTTTTTCTCTCCTTCCACTTACTTGCTGGTAATTTTGGCCAAAATAGAGTGCTACTCACCATTCTCCGAACCCAAACCTGGGCCAGTGTTTCACCACCCTTAGCGTAAAAAATGTCTCCCTTCTCTCCGGTCTAAATCTCCCTCTTTTAGTTTCAAACCATCACCCCTTGTCCTGTCACAACAGGCCCTGCTCAAAAGTCTGTCCAGATCTTTCTTCTGGGTCCCTTGAAGTCTTGAAAGGCCCCCGGAAGGTCTCCCTGGAGCCTTCTCTTCTCCAGGCTGAACAACCCCAGAGGCAGAGACCCAAATGATTTTGCACATGTTCAAGGTGAACCACCAACCAGAGATCTCATTTCGGTTTCACAGGCCTGGGAAATGCTTGAAAGAAACAACAAATAATGACTCACAGCAGACTTTCTTATAGAGACCAAGTGAAATGAGGAAAAGTAGCGGGATTTGAGGAAAAGCAGCAGGATTCATGCCTGTCCCCAACACCCAGCCCTTTTCAGCCTCAGACGTTCAAGGTTTACAGAACAACGATGCTTAGAAAAAGAAGACGCTTGGATCAGTACTGTGCCAGCTTGACCTTGTGAACTCCCACCCTTCACTACATCATGAAACACGAAACATCTTCAAGCTGCTTAAGTTGAATCTCTTAGAGAGACTACAGTGCTCACAATCTGACCCTCCAATCACAGAACCATAGAATCTATCATAGAATCATAGACTCATAGAATGGCTTGAGTTGGAAAGGACCTTAAAGATGGGTTATTCTTCCCAAATGCTAACATTTGAAATGTGGATTTAAATGATTTGGAGATCTTCAGTTGCTCCGCTAATACTTAAGAGCAAAAGGCAAACTTCCCAGTTAACACCGACCTCTCTGAAGAAGGAGAAAGACAGTTCCTATCACAAAGTATGTTTTTATTCCATGATTCCTTTCCGCCTCCTCCATGGGGCGGTGGGAAGGGGGAGAGGGGAAGAAAAATAAGGAAATATGTAAAACGAAGCTGCCAACCATTCCACAACGGAAAGGGTTTTTACCATCCGCAAGTCCATTAGGAATCCAACAGAAGCAACCAATTACAAGAACCAAACCACCCTCCTCCCCAAAGTGCAGCCTGTAGAAATGACCTGTTAGAAAGCTGGATGCCAAATCCATTTGCCAGCAGCAGGGCCAAGGTTTGTCCTGTGCCAGAGCTGGCGCATCAGCTGCCTCCCGCCCTTCCTCGGCATCGACGCTTCCAGAATCGTCCGCCACGCTGTGCAAGGCGAACACGCTGAGGCCGTGTAACATCTGTGCCAGCACTCCTGCATCCTTATAAATCATCTCCCAGCTCTTGCTGGGGCAACGAGGAAGAAAATGTTGGCGTATAAACGTAAATCACCGTACGTCCTCTGGAACAGAATAATAATTGTGCTGATTTACCAGCCACGCGCTGTCCGCGGGGAGGGAGGGGAAATGTTGGCACAGAAAGGTTCTCTACTTCCAGCAAAAGAACAGATTTGCTGAACTACACAAAAGGGGTTGGAATAATCAGAGATGCTTCTGTCTATGAAATTCGTTTCCTGTTAGACCGAGTGTGAGGGCTTCACCTCGTTGCAGGTAGGAATGTAATTACTTCACCTCTGGTCATGTCCAAAATCAAAGTGTACAGGGATGTTATTGAATCAGTGACATGGTGAGCACAGAAGGGCAATTTTTTTCCCTCCTGCATGGAGTTGTAGGTACCTCTGAAGTCACTGGCTGTGCATTCCCAGGCTGAATTGGGGCATTCTGAGAGGCTGAGCAAAAGAGGTGGATAGTCCGAGATATCAAAAAAGCATTGTCCCAAATAAGCAATCCACTAAACTGAATAAAGTACAGCTTACTCACTCTCCTCGCCTTAAAAGCCAAATAGGAAAACTTAGCTCAATTAAGGCCAGTGATAAAACTCTCACTGGGACTGAGGTTTCACCCATCAACTTGTCAAGTTGATGTCACCTACAACTTGTGAAGCCCATGACACACTTTGCAGGGTTTTGTGCAATTTTTTTTTTTTTCCTTTTTATTTTTTGTTCCAATTTGTTACGAAAAGAACATGCTTATTCCAGCATACCATACAAGGAGCGTCAACCTAGAGCCACACCAAAGGAACGGAAACGCACACCAGCCAATTCATACTTTCTCGTGACCTTCCAGCAAGAACAGATCTCAGGTCCTCAAGCAGTCATATGGCTCTTTCAGAAGCAAGAGAAAGCTCTACCCGTTCTGTGCAACAGATTGAATGCTGCCTATCATCTAACCTTCTTCTACTTCCAAAAGAAAACAGAGGTGAACAGAAAGGAACTTAACAGCCTCAAGTCTTTCCTACCAAACCAAACTCACCGGCAAAACGAAGTCAGACAGGTCTCCATCAAGCCAGGACATCGAGGCAGGACACTAACAAATTTCCAGCTTTGTCTTTCCTCAATATTCCTCAGTCCTATTAGGATTTCATGTCTGACCTGAAATCATGAAACGAGCTGGTGAGGTACCACAGGCAGCAGTTCCAGCAATACACCGGTTTTGTTTTGGATGCAAATAACATCATCTCCCAGCACTCACTTAAAATCAAAGCAAACAATGCCTACATGAAGGCCAGCTGGTTAAAGCAATTCCCATATCCACACAAATAAACCAAACCTTATAAATACTCATTAAGATACTTCTCCCAAACTCCACTAAAAAAAAAAAAAAAAAGAGAGAGATTGCTATTTATTGTTTTGTTGCTATTCTATCTCTTTAAATATCTTGGGATGCAGTCAGACAAAAAGGTGCCAGGGGAACACGTGAAAAGAGAGGAGGAAAGACAGAGAAAAAGAAAATACCACCTTTTTGGAAATGAGAGTCACTTTATTGAAGAAATAAAGATTTCCTATATAAAGTAAAATACTCATCACTGCAGTTTGCATAAAAGCTCTGCCTAAGGAGCCTGAGTAAGAGATAATTCTAACTTCTGTGCTTCCCTTGCTCTTTCTTTCTATTTATCATTTATTTTTTCTTCTGTTCTGATAGGAAAAAGAAAGAAAAAAAATTAAGTAAAATAAAAAGCAAGTTCATAATTTTTGAGGGTGTTCAGATTTTGGTATTTCTTTTAAAGAGAGAGAAATGACAGTAAGTTGGGACCACTTTTAAAGATTATTTTACAGGACCCTTTTTCCTTCTATTGACCCTCTCTTCTTGATTTCTTGTTTTGCTAATTTATATCTTGCCTGGTGCACTAAGTCTAGGCAGTGGAGTTTTTTCTAGTTTGTCTAGAAGAATGGGGACCCCAAGCCCTGTTTTGCTTTTCTTACGCTTTAGACAACTATTATAACAAAATGTAAATATATGATAGAACTTTAAAAATACTGGAAATACGACAGAGGCGTGTAGGTGCTGCCTGTTCATTCCTTGATTATTTGCTGAAATCTAGAAATGTTCTCATAAAAACACAATAGAGAAAGGCCAGTTACGTGACTTGGTGCTTTCTCTTCTTCTGCATCTTCAATTTTAATGAAAAGGCTTTTAATGCAGAGTAAATCCTGGTCAGCAACTGAAAAATTTTGCTTCACAGACTATTTATTCTGCTCCTGCTCCCGCCAAGCATCAATTTTAATCGCAAAGTGCAGCTGAGTTTAGCAGTGCTATAGGGATCCATTTGCTTTGAGGACCACAAAACATCCTGAAGAGAAACAAACAGCTCTGCTCTCCTGCTGCTCTGTACCAAGCAGCACCTAAATTCACCACCTCTGGTGTGTAAGTGGCATTTATCTGTGCTGTGCAAGATCAGGAGGCAGGTTTTCACCAGTAGATAGGTGAGCAGTTATACTGATGTGAGTCCATGGCCAGTGGTCAGGGAGGTGGCAACGCTGCTCGGATCCTGGTGTCTTAATGATAGGCCCTTTGCCTTGAATAATTGCAAACTTTGTAGGGCTGACACATCTTAATTCATGAGATCCTGGTGTGTATAACTGGATAGAAGTATGAACTTGATTACACTAGTGAACTTATTTTCCAGAAAGGGGAAAAAAAGAAAAAAAAGTGATAACAGGCTTCTTTGTCATCAAAGGGTAAAGAAATGTGACAATCTGGGAACCAGTTTTAGGACCCCATCTGCTAAACCAGAGAGAAATCAAGATTTTACAGTTCTATAAATATTTTAGTGTATGCCATCATTTATGAACTCTGGCAGCTATCATAAAATCTCTCTGACTTTTGTTACAACTGCATATAAGGCCAGAAAATTGCATCTCATGGTAAACCATAAAAACCTAAGTAAAAGCACCATTCCTTTCAGTATATTCTAAAAATATACAACCTCCCTGTCAGTACACGGCAGGGTAGTTACCATCCCAAGATGCCTGTTTCTCTCTCTCTCTCTCTCTCTCTCTCTCTCTCTCTCCTTTTTTTTTTTCCTATCTGATCTTACCCTGGTCTTTTCAAACCCCTTTTGTATTTCAGCATCCTTTTATGTTCCATAAATAACAACCATTGCGACGTAACAGCTGAAATAGCTTTTACTTTGTCACAACATCCTGTAAGCAAGAGACACTTGGGTGATGCTAATGCCATGGACACAGGAAGAATTTACGTTGACCTTTTCTCTAATTGTTCCTGAAATGATTTTCATTCAGTGGCCAGTTTCTTTAGAGCCCTGCAAGGGATCTAGCCTCAGAGCAGGTTCTGATGCTGTCATCACCCAGCAGAAAAACCTCTGTAAATAAAGGAATATAAATAGAGTTACCCTGAGATTAACACTTCTCCTTTTAAACTCAAACCCACAGTCCTGCCCCATGTTACAGTGTCTCTGAAAGGCACGGCAATCACATTATCACCTGGTTTGTGATTGCAGAGGATGTTCTGATGTTCCAGGTAGGACCTGCACAGCTTGAATTCTAAGATGATACTGACTGAAATCACCTGCCAGCCTGACCAATAGCAATTTATAGGTGATCTCAGTAAAATTTCTAGAATTCATTCACTTGAACAATTCTCAGAGGGCGGTAGCGGACAAGAAAAGAGACAATCGCCATTGAAAATAAACACCAAAGTCAACAGGTTACCAAACCCCCAAATTCAGGAAAGAACTTTATTAAATTTAAGGCCAAATTTCAGAAGGTGTCTAGACAGCAGACGATGTAAAAATCTCCGTCACTTCATTTGCACAGGCAAAACAAAAGCTGAACACCAAAGTGACCGCATGTGCAATGATTTGCACAATAAATGCCCGAATCTGGTTTCTGATGCACTCATTAGACTTGAGCTGGGCATATTTGTTTGCAAAAGCAACTGGTTAAAACACTGGACATGCTGCTTCTCCTTTTCCACTCAATTTAAGAATTGCTGGAGCTCTGAGTATTACTACAGCTCAGGATTTCCATTTTTTAAATCAAACGTATGGTTTGATCTTTTATTAAAAATGCAGAGTTGTCTCATATATGTGTATATGCAGTACTAAGGGTTGCAAATCAAGCAAGGAGTATAGTCAGGACCTTGAATTTCAGGAAGGTAAACTTCCAGCTTTTCAAGGAGTTAATTAACAGAACACCCTGGGAGATGGTCCTCAGAGGCAAGGGAACAGAGCAAAGCTGGCAGATCTTTAAAGACACTTTTCATAGAGCACGAGCTCTCGATCCCTAAGTGCAAGAAATCGAGCAGGAATGGGAAGAGACTGGCACGGCTGAATCACGATCTGCTGGTCAAGCTAAAAAGTAAGAGCGAGCTGCACAGGCAGTGGAAACAGGGACAGGTATCCTGGGAAGAGTACAGAGATGCTGCCCGATTGTGTAGGCATGAGATCAGGAAGGCCAAGGCACGGTTTGAGCTGAACTTAGCAAGGGACACAAAAAATAACAAGAGCTTCTACAGGTACGTCAATGAAAAAAAGGAAGGTGAAAGAAAACATCCCCCCCCTGAAGAATAAGAGCAGAGAGCTAGTGACAGCAGATGAAGAGAAGGCTGAGGTTCTCAATGACTTTTT
>VWZK01000300.1:150303-247655 GCA_013396935.1 Baryphthengus martii
GCATCCAGCTCTGGAGCCCTCAGCACAGGAAGGACATGGACCGGATGGAGCGGGTCCAGAGGAGAGCCACAGAGATGATCAGGGGGCTGGAACACCTCTCCTACGAGGACAGGCTGAGGGAACTGGGATTGTTCAGCCTGGAGAAGAGAGGCTTCGGGGAGACCTAATAGCAACCTTCCAGTACCTGAAGGGAGTGTATAAAAAGACTGGAGAGGGCCTGTTTACAAAGGCCTGTAGCGATAGGACGAGGGGTAATGGTTTTAAATTAGAAAAGAGTAGATTTAGATTAGACATAAGAAAGAATTTCTTTACCATGAGGGTGATAGAACACTGGAACAGGTTGCCCAAGGAGGTGGTTGGGGCCCCATCCCTGGAGACATTCAAGGTGGGGCTTGACGTGGCTCTGAGTAATCTGCTCTAGTGGAAGATGTCCCTGCTCTCAGCGGGGGGGGTGGACTAGATGACTTCTGAAGGTCCCTTCCAACCCGGACAATTCTAGGATTCTATGATACATGTACATAGCACACCAATACATATATAAATGAGATATTTACGGATAGTAAAGGAATAAATACTCAGCAATTTTTTTCTATTTTTCTTTCTTTTCTAGTACATTCAAACTTGTTGCTAATTAATGTGTTGTGTCCTCTTTATATCGATATTGAACACTTGGTCAATACCTGGAAAAACTACGATAGAAATTTATCCTTGAGATAACAACTCCATTGACCTCGTCTTAGTTACCAGAAAGGTTAATTTAGTGACTGGTGTCTGAATAAATGTAAGAGAGATTTCAGCAATTTTTGAAAGGTCATGCTCCGTTCAATAGCAGTTGTGCTTCTTTCTCCAGAAGAATTACTCTTCCCTGATGAGCACACTGATTCCTACACACAGTGCAATCATTTAGGATAACTTCAAAGGATTTTGGAGTCTGAATAAAAACTATGTCCTATCCACTGTAGGAATGGTTTGGCTCTGTGCGTTACTTCTCTATCTCAGCTCCACTGAGCTCATCTAGGTCATGGAGGGCAAGAAAATGTGTCCCACTCAGAGGAATATCTCTAGACCCTCATGATACTCTATAGTTGAAAGAATTGTTGTTAATGGGTCTTCTCCACCTACTATCTTTTCCAAATTGTATTCATGCATTATCTATTCCATCTTCTTAGTAACGGCGCTCTACAAAAGTAGGCCATATGCCAATTCCTGCAAAAACTCCAACTCCCCACCTCAGAAACCTGCTGTCATTCATCCCAACTTTCCCTTTAGAAGCATTTAGCCATTTCCAGCCAGAGTAACAACATCCCTGTCAATGGGCATTGCCTTCCAAAGGCAGTTTTGTGGAGCACATGACCTAAGCTTCTCTTTACATCCAACTACCACCTCCGCCCTCTCCCCTTCCTCTGCCCTTTTCTCTCCTGCGGCTGAGAAAGCCGCAGCACGTGAGCTGCTGGGGCACAGTTTGGAACAGGCACTTGCTGCGTCTATAGCATCCTTTTTAGCAACTGGTTTTCAGATTTTCTGTGGTAGCAGCTCCATCATTTTACTGAGCAGGCAGATTACATTCACTAGATGCTAAATGACCAGATTTCTCTTCCCCTCCCTGCTCAATTCCCCTTTACTTTACCCTCCATGCCTGGCATACTCTGTTTTATTCCAAGGGTCAGTAGTTTAGCTTTCAAAAGTACCTCTTAGTGCTTCAGTATGTTCAGAAATTTCCTTAAGCTGAAGGAACTCGCATCACTGTGCTCTGCTGCTTTGTGCATTTAATTTTCTCAGGTATTTACTTACCTGCATTTATCAATAATCACACCAGCTATGGTCTTCACTGCTTTTTAATTGCCCATACTCTTTTAAATTTCCCTTTAAATGACAGATTTAAAAAAAAAAAAAAGCAGCAGCTTAGTGGTTCAGTCGTATTAAAATCATAATTGATTTTGCCTCACTCCTCATTTATTAATGGACTTACACTACCTTCTCGCTAATAAACCTCCCAGTAATGAGTTTAGTCCACAGAGGATACATTTCCACCTCGACAAACCACCAAGCAATTTAGGACAGTTGGTAGTCTCTGCTTAAGGGAGTCCGAAAACTGGAATAGAAATTTATGCAGGCCATAATTAAAGTACTTTTTGAGAGCTGTGTGGGGAGTTTACCGACATTCTTTGCTACGTGCCCATCTGTGGTCAGTGTAATTAATCCTTCCCTCGCAATCCAGTAAGAACAAATTGTCGCTGATGATTTTTGACCAAGAGGAAGCTTCAAACACTTCGGCGGCGATCAAATTCTGGCCGTTTTCTGCCTTTGAACAGAAAAGGTTTGTGGAGGTGATGAGGGCAGATCTTTTTGGAGCTGCTCAGCGCTGGGGAAGGCGTGTGGACAGCAGAAGAGCCATTTAGTGAGATAACATCTGTTCCAGATGTGCGGAAAGCCCAGCATGCTCAGTAAAATCAAACGCAGAACTTTGCCAGTTCACAGTTACTACTGGGAGAAGATTTAACTGCTTACCTCCCAGAAGTACAACACAACTAGTAGTTTTGACTGGAAATACTAAAATGAAAACACTGAAAGGCTCCTGGGCTGAGAGAAGATCCACTGTGAGACAAGCCACAGCTTTTCAATTGCAAAGGTTTAATTATGTCCCTTTCTGCATTTAAGGACAAATCCCTGTGACTTCCTTTCCTTCCAGGATTGTAAGATTGTAGGGGCAAGAAACTTTGTTGTCCAGCACCTAAACCACTGCAGTCATGATAGAGAAGGGAGGTTCTCATCAATCTAAGCTTGCAATGCTGCTTGACAAGAAACTCCTGTAAATGTTTTCTCCTGTCCTCACACACAGTTACTTAGAGACACCAGAAAGTGCACAGCCAGAGGGGTCTTCCTCCCTGCTATCTGCAGGAGCTCTGTAGCAGATCCTTTGGTGACTGACTGGAGGCTGAGGGCAAGAAAACGAGCTAAACTGGGCAAGAGGAGAGTCTTGCTGGGCTCAGCCCTCCAGCTGATGCAGTGATCGCGTCGGAGCGACCTCTGACCGGGACTCAGATGCTCCCTGGTTCGTGTTCAGAGGGAGGACGGTGCCAAAGTCCTGCCTTTTTGATTTGCTGCTGCTTAATACTACTTTGCAAGGGCATTCGTACCTCCTAATGTATAAGGGAGAATCAGGTCTAGAAAGATTAATATTTGCACAGAAATCACTTTCTTCGGGATCTCTCCTTTTTTGGATTCTGAAGGTATTATGATTAATAATGAATGATTAATATTTTTGGGGAGCTGTGGGATGGGCAACGCTCATTTCTCTTCTTGCCATTTTCTTACTATTTTCCCCCTTTTCACACCCATAAATACAAATGCTAAAGAGAGATCCGTCCAAGACTCCACATTCCTCTATATGCAAGTAACCTGCCCCCCGCCCCAAGTTTTATCCACGGTAATTCATCACCGATAAATAATTAACACAACCACACACACACAAAAATGCAGGTGCCAACCAATCAGAACAACAGCAAAGTAATCTTCCCTTGTATTGAGATAAACAATTCTACTAAGGGAAGAGGAATGCAAAACCTGGGAGGAGATGCAAGGAGAGAATACAGGGGAGTGCAGCTTTTCTAGCAGTTTTTTTTTAGTTGTCATTAAACACAGCCAGGATTTCCAAAGCTAAAATACGCGTTAACGCGCTCCAAACCCACTTCTATTAAAATATTTTGTCAGTCCTTCAGTACAGCAAATGATGCAACGCCGAAATTCCCCAGACAACGCACACAACATTAGAGAATTAGCTTAACATTCTGACAACCCTGCAATTTTATTTAAACAAGTTCTCCCCTACCCAATTCCCCACAGAGAAGTATTGTAGCGTTTTGTTGATTGTAGTGGACACATTGCAGATCTCCCATTACCTTCCCAAAGGACCACCCACTACAAGAAGTTTTTTGTGTGGCAAGCCTGGTATAGCTCATTCCTCTTCCCCCTCTCCTATTCACCTTTTTTCCTTTTTTTTTTTTTTCCTGCTTTTTTTCTTTTTTTTTTTTCCCTCCCCTTTTATTTTCTTAGCATTCTCACACGCTGCAGATTCGCTGACAGACCAGCCTGCCATCTGTTCTTTCATGACATGCTGCAACCTAATCAATTATCCCCAAACCACTTCGGAGTAAATAAAATGTCTACAATGATAATAATTAGGCCGTTAAAAAGAAAAAAAAAAAGCGTCGTGCAACTCCTGGTGGGAATTAGGTAGATTTCAGAACACAGCATTTTACTAACTGAGATTATTAGACCAGGAGAAGACAACTTTGGGAGGGGAAATAGTCACCTTCAGTCTTTTAATCTGAGAAATAAGACAGCATCTCTAGACTGTGGGCCTTTCTGACCCTTTGTAGCCAGTGCTGTCAGGTTCAAGTAAATTTGCCACTCGAGAGCTTGCTTTTATGGCATAAACACGAGAATTTGTATTAGGATTAGGACTGTATCCAAATAACCATAAATATTTTTCAAAAACCCAGCAGGTGGCATTTCTGTAGTGTGTAGAGGCACATACATTACTCCAAACATATGTATAAGGCCTGACGTGTCTTCAGGGAGAGATTTGTCTGCAACAACCAGCAGGAGTGAGAAAATCCTCTGAGTAAGAAGAGCACACAACACACTCACCCACTTTCAGAATGAGCAAAAAGCAGAAACACAAACCGTAACAAAGAGAAATCAGGTTTGCAATATAACATTAGGAATCAGGAAAATCGCAATTAGTATCAATGGACACCCAAGATCACACTGAGCAGCTACTTAAGAAGTTAATCCAAAGGTTGTTTTTCACAACACGAGCAACCTACTTGATATTTTAATGCTATGACGTTGGTTTCGCCAGAATACTGTAGCAATTATTCAACTTAACTGCTGGGCTTTAAAATCTATCTTAGCACTCAAACTCTTAGCACATTTTCAGCATTTTCAATCTTGCAGCACGAAAGAAGTGATAAGAAAGATTCAGTGTTTCAGGGAGATCATCAGCAAATTGCCAACTAAAATTTCAGTCAAGGAATTGATAGAATCTCAGTGCACAGATCCCACTGATGGGAAGAATTTCCTCATTACTGTCCTTATTTTGAATACAAATGGATGTCACCTACATTCTGTATTTTGCACCCTGAAAGAAATCAACACGTGTAGCTGTACATTTTTGATCAGTAAGTTGTAAAAAAAAATGAATTAAAAAAAATAAAAATCTCTGCCATGTTTCTACATATTATGGACATGGCAACAAGTAAAGTAACTTAATGTGTACAGGTGTTGTCCCCACTCTTCTCTAAACTGTAAGTATTTCACATCCTTTAATTAGCATCCTCTGGAGAGCAACGTTAAGTTAGAAAACAACAGAACAATGTGAGCCTGAACCTTCTACCCACAACTGCCTGATCAGCCTGAGACAACCCAGACCATGTCCTGCGAAGTGAGGACCAAGACAAATTGTAGGAATCCTCTTAGAGGCTACAACTTTGACATCTATCAACATCAGACCACCTACTGTAATATTCCAAAGTCTAGGTCACTCTCAATGAAAATCCTGAGTACATGGAATACGTGTGTTTGCTCTCATGGTGCAGGTGGGAACGTGTAGAGAGAGGGTGGAGAAAAATCTCAATTGTGATGTAGGCCAGTGAAGATAAAGCCATGAATCACCAAAGATCTTCATCAGGCCCTCCACATCTGCTCCACGGTGATTTCTGTGACATGTACTAACATTTTTGCCAGTTTAGGTTCTCATACCACTGCTCCTCCTCTTGCAGTAGCCAAACACTTCTGGCATCCTGACAAAAAGCTTCACTTCCAGTTTTCTGGGTACTTCAAAGGAGCATTCCCCTTTCTGCTGCAGCCACTAACCTCTGGCATCTGCCTGTTTCTCCGTGTTTTACCATCCGCTTCAGCAAAGGGCTAGCAATTATTCGCCTGATGTTTCCCTCACTTTGACCACCTTGAAATGTGATTTTGTGATTTTTGTTGAAATGTAGGACATGGATACCTCGCAGGCTTTTACAAACATGAGAGTTCCCATGTGTCGTTGACACTGATGAATTGCTAGATCACTGCAGAAGAACTTGGAAATGGCAACGGAGCTGGCTCCACCGGAGCTAACTCGAGCTCCTGAGAGGGACCAGAGGGGGTTTTTGATTCTTTTTATTACACGATATCAATTAAGCATTTCACCAGCTACAGTAAAAAGCAACTTTCCAATGGAATTTTGAACACAATGGAAACAAATTACCTTTGAGATGGTTCTTATTTGGAATCTCCAGGAGAATGAAAAGAAGGCAAACGCCAACACATAGCTGTCCAGCTTGCCAGGATGACTTGCCAGGCATCCCTGTTTCAGAACAAGTCAATCTGTGTGGCTTCTCTTTGACAGCGACCCAAAATCCCGTGTGAAGCACATGGAATGGCACAGCTGATGCAGGATGCTAGCAGCACACATTGCACCAAGCAGCTTTTGGTTTGAAGTAGATACCTCTGTCAGGCAATTCTCTCAGAATTTGCTTCTTTCAAAGAACTGAAAAGGAAAAAAAGAAAAAAGCCTCAGCAAACAAACCCCACGATTCCCATACATTTCTCAACTCAGATGGTATTTCCCCACGCAGGCACAGTCTATTCACAGCAATTCTAAAATTCTGGCCTTGGCACAGAGGCTGAACTTGTAGCACTCAGCTGGAGTAAAGGGCCAAACGGTGCCCGACAGGTGGGAGGAAGGTGTTCAGTGGGAGAGAGGCTTCGACTTACTAAACGAGTGTGATGCCTATAAACAAAAAAATAGGTGTGGAATTCACCAACATCAGCAATGTGCTGGTCAGGCACACAAGCAGCTGCAGCAACTCCCTTCTGCTTTGACACTTTCTGTGGTCACCAGAAAGATGAGACAGAACTATTGTGGACAACACCGGCAATTTAAGACGATGGACAGGACTTTACTGACATGCAGACTTAGCTTTACTGACGTGCAAATGTCCATTTACAAGCTTAAGACCTTGTCCATGTAATTTTGCATATATCTGAAAAAAGACAAGCTAAACTTAATACTAAAAATCTCTGAACAGTTCAGCAAAGACTCATCTGAGCAACAGGTACGAGGGAGGGTGCAAGTGGTCATCTTCTCCTTACACTTCTCCCACCAAAGCCAGCCACAACCATGTTCTTGGGCTCAAGGGGATGAGGAACATCCTTTGCCCTCTCTCTGCTGGGAGAAGGGGGGATGGAGGGACGCAGTGGAGAGAAGGGGAGGCGTTGACTGCGTTTCCAGTCCGTGGAGGCGCACAAAGTGAACCAGAGCATCTGCGAAGGCATGGACAGCACTGCTCTGAAGACTGGTGTAGGCTCTGCAGGCCACCTGTTCAGAAGGGAGGAATTGTCCCTTCCTGAGCACTCCCACATTTGTACAACATTGGACACTACCCCTTTACAGCCTCACCCTACATGTGTTTTCTCACCAGCGTACACAATGTTACAGGCACCGTTCCTCTTCCCCCAGCAAGAGGATCCTTTCATTTCACTACAGCACATTGTCATCTCCACAGATTCCCACTGCTTATTTCAGGTGTGATTTCCATACGCACAACACTTCCAGAGTTGTGTGGCTGCAGGGAAAATATCATCTTTGCCCCCTGCTGTGGCCGGCTCTTCCTCAACGCTGCACATCGGTTACAGCTTTACTTCTGCTCTTGTTTGCTCCCCCTGTTCCCTACAGCGTGTGCAGAGCGTATTCAACGTGACACGAGAGCAGACACTGGGTGCTTGCCCAGACGTTGGCAACTTTAACTTCTTTCACCTTCTCCAACCTTTTCCGTGATGTTCTCGCACCTCAGAAACTCTCACGAGGCTACAAAAAAACAAAACAAAACAACCAAAGCTTCCAAAGCACCACCTGCACACGTGGACTTTCTCTTGTGCTGTACACAAGTTCTGTTAGAAGCTCTTCAGCCTTTGATCTCCTTTCATCAGAAGGAGGAAGTCGGCTGAGGAAGGAGGATATGAACTTGCTCTCATGCCTGTTCTCTTTCCTCGGCTCAATAAACTGGGTGGCATGAGGACGCTCGGGAATTAAGCGCAAGATAATCAAGGAAGTGACTGAGAGTGGTCTGCGCCCCACCAGCTCTCCTGAGCTTTGCCCCTCACTCATGTGGCGACACTTTGGGGAAGGAGGACTTCTCTGGCAAGTAGGGGTTAGTGGTTCTGCTCCCCCTGCCCCCTTCTCTACCACCTCACGCTCATCTTTATTAGCTTTTTCACACTACACAGTCCTCCCATCGATTACAAGGGCCAGCACAAAACAGCCTAATGATGGGTCAGCCTTAATGAGAAAAGCGGCTGCTCTTGAAGTGGTTGTGGCTCGGTCCTGCACCCTGCCGAGTCCTGGCATGCCCAGCTTCGCCTCCTTTTAGAGAGCGGAGCCATGGAAAATCAACAGTGAACAGCCTGGTGCCTCTGAACAGAGAGGGCCATGTGCATGGCTATTTAGTACTGCAAAAGAGAGACCATTTGCACAAATGGGAGCGAACATAAGGAGGCCTTCAGAGAAGAATGGGGCCTTGGCAAATTTATAGACTCCCCTGAAAGAAAGTGATTACAGATCATTATCCAATTGAGGCAGATTGATGGGTTAGGGTCAAAGTAATACTGCAGAGCTCACTGGAGGGACAATGCCTGCTTGTCAGTTCTGTCCGGGAAAAGAAAGAGAAGGGAAACCGCCACACAGAGAGGAAAGACTTAAGCTTTTCCAGCCTGTATCTGAAAAATTGTTACTTTTCTTGAACATGTGTTCTTTCAAAAAAAAACAAAACAACCAACAAAACCCAAACAATACAATCACCAAAACCAAAAAAATCCACACAAAACAAAATACAACCAACCCACCCTGAAATGGCAGGAGCAGCATCACTGAGTTAAAACTGAGCATTCAGAGTTGTCAATAATTGTGCAAATACTGTGCAAGCAGCACGTGGGCAAAGCCTTATGCCCGTGAACTCCCCCAGGTCACAGTGAGTATTAGTGCTGGTAATGGATAAATCATTTCATTTATAAAAAAACACAGACCCAAAGATGTCTTCTAAAATAAATGTGTATATTATTTTTAATTTTGGTGAAAGGAAGAGGGTTTTGTTAACAGCTATGGTTGAACAGATTTGAAACTCTGCAACATCTGGTCAGGCAAAACTCAGCAATACTGACATGGAATAAAACAAGAATAAATGTGCTTCTATTGTTTCTTCTGCATTGATTTTTTAGAGTGTTTAAAAGTGCTTTGCATTCATGCACTTTTCAAATAGCCATAGAAATGGAAACAGCATGGCCCAAAAAGCAGCTCACAGCATTTATTGCGCATTTGCCTCCCATTTTCCAATATGATTTTGGAATGTAAAGAATTTGAGCAGAGAGAGAAGACAATGCAGCCATGAGAGACCTGATTTGTTTTTTAATTGTGTTTATTTATTAACTTCTCTGTTGTTCCCCACGTCTCAGAAGTGGAGCACCACACACACTTTAGTGGATGCGTCCCCATGTCCCAGTGGATAGCAGAGGAGCGCTGGCCCTGTTTCAAATAAAGGCTCGGTGGGGCAGCTTGCCTTGGGGCCACTGTCTTGAGAGTTTAGCAAGAGTTGCCTCAAATTCCATTAGAAAACCTCCACAGACATGGAATTACATTGTCCAGCACTTCGTGCGCTCTTGCAGAGGGTGTTCAGACACAAAAGGACCTCTCCTGCCTCAGAGCCTGTTGAAAAGGATGTGGCAATTTGCTTCTAGGAATCTGGCTCAGGCTGGAAGTAGTCCTGATAAAGTCACCTCAAAATCTGTAGAAATACCAGGTACTGGTACCCTTACTCCAAAACGTTCACTCACCAAATTCCTGTTTCCTTCTGTGTGGGGCCCTCCAGACTCTTAGAAACATTACTTTTATCTTCTCTCTTATGATTGTTGAAACAACTACATTTTCAGTGGAACTGACAGCCCTCCTCCACTGCCCCAATATGGTTTGCCATCTCATATCCTATCTAAAAAACAAGAAAGGACCCCCAATGACAATCATTCCAGAGAAATTACTACAAAGGGCCATGGTGGGGTCTCTGCAATGCCATCCCACACAAGGTATCTTCCCTCACCTCAGCATCTGGTGAAACCAGCGGAAAGTTGCGTGGTGGAAAAAAACCCAAACCATAAGAATCTGTGGCTATTTGCCTACTTTATTCTGTTTGCTAGGCCAGAGGTTTAACTTACACAGAATCACAGAATGTTAGGGATTGGAAGGGACCTCGAAGGATCATCAAGTCCAATCCCCCTGCCAGAGCAGGAACCTAAATGACATCACACAGGAAGGTGTCCACGTGGGTCTTGAATGTCTCCAGAGAAGGAGAATCCACAACCTCCCTGGGCAGCCTGTTCCAGTGCTCTGTCACCCTTACTGTAAAGAAGTTCCTTCTACGTGTATTCCCTGACACATGGATCTTTTCCCATTTTCCCCATTCAGCATTTTGTTACTGGGTGTGACGCAGCCTCCTCCGTGCCACACATTCTTGAATCTCTCGGCATATAATGGAATTGTAACTGCGACAGGACACCACGTATGAGACAACACACATTGTGTTAAGATATTTTTTTACATTGTCTTCCCTTCCAAATTCTTCTCTGCTTTGGCTTAACTCTTCTTTCGTGCCGTGTGTGGTTTAGAAACAACTTGTAGCTACTCTATCCCTGAAGTACTGCTTGCATTAGTTTCCAGTTGCCTCGTCCAGTTGGAGGAGGAGATGTGCATGTGTGCAGGACTCCATATGTTTTCAGAGATAATCTGCTTTTTACTACCAGTAAGAATAACCTTGAGTACATATTGCACTGTCACAACATATTTTCTATATGAATCGGAAAGTCAAACTGGTGCACTGGAAAATCAGACCGTGTTTTTCAACTGGCAAATTCATAACCCGTGCTTTTATGAGCAGAGCAAGCTGAGGGGTGGAGGTGGGGCGATATCACAGGAAAACAGATGTGTGTTTCTGATCTGAACCCTCTGTCCTACCGACATCATGTTATGTTGGGGTTGAACCACAGAGAAGTCTCCCTCTAAACGGAGGCTGGGTACAGAACCGCCTGTCCCATTTCAGTGAAGTCAACATGGAAAACGGCACAGAATGAGGTCAAGAGAGAAAAATGGCTCTGCCCTTCCACTCCAATCAGGAAAACTATCAGCTATTCAGAGAAAAAATAAAAATAAAAAAAAGACCCAAACAACCAAAAAATCCAACCCACTCAACAAAAAAAACCCAAGCAAACCACAAATCCTAGAATCACTCAGCTGGGAATAAGAGAGGGAAAAGACCATTCCTAAGGACACTTTCCACTCTATTTATAGCTATAGTTTCTATGGCACTCAATGCTTGACCCACAGGGTTCATAGGTAAGCAAGAAATACGCAGACACGTGTATCTTAAGAGTTCTATTTCCTCCATGTGTGCAAAGCAGCCACTGGAGAGCTGCAGAAAACGATGCTCTTGGGGTAGCAACTTTCCCAGGCCGGGAACCACCTCTGAATCACACAAAGTCTATCCTTTGGCGAAGCTTGAGTTTCAGGGGCAGCTCCACTCGACTGAAAACTCAGAGTGAACTCCTGAGGCTTTCAGGGATGGTGGAAGCTTTGTCACTGAGTTCAGAGGATCCAGGGGTTTAGCATGACTAAGCCTGGCTCTCTAATTGTTTTGTTGTTGTTTTTTTTTTCCACGGTATAACACTTACAGCACTGCAACAGCAAAGATGATGCCATCCTCCCTCCAAGAGGATGTACGTACAGCTTCCCAGTTAGGCCAGTGCGAAAAGGGTGAGAGGAGAAACTGGTCTACTTGAAATTTCCAGTATCCTGGAAGAAGTCCCTTATTTTAAAGTTCTTGGGGAAAAAAAGAAAAAAAAAAAACAAACAAACAACCAAACTTTTTGCCTAATATAGCTTCTTTTTTTTTTTAAAGTAGGTTTGGATTGCTGTTTTTCTGTTGTTTCTTTTTCTTTTCTTTTTTTTTAAAGAAGGGAGGCATCTTGACTGCGTGGGTGCATTTGGCTCACTAAAACATGTTTCTGCCTGCTGAGTCTTATCGTAATGGTATGAGGTGTTCTTTGTGTTGATAAAGCATCCCCTCTACACAGAGCTGGCAGAGCACCGACAACAATTTCAGATATATAATTTAAGAGGAAAGAAAAAAAGAAAAAAAAAAGCCCAAATTGGGCTGTATTATCCATTAGCAGTTTCTCCACTCTGCCTACAAACAGCTTGAATTACAAAATAACTTTTGTGGTTCAGTGTCTTTCTTCACAGGGATGAACATCTTCCCTGTGCTCTCTGGTGGGGAACTCAAAGGGATGTTGGCACAGCAGGTGCCTCCAGTCGTCGTGTAGATGTGGATTCCTACACAGTACAAAGCTCCTCAAAGATCTGCTGAAGCCTCCTCTTTTTACCAACAGAGTCAGCTTTGTTCCCACAACTGTACAGGGCTACTGCCTTTGATTCATTGAAAGATGTATCCTACTGTTGTGTTCCACGTGGGTAACACTACTATTGCAGCTGTAAAGCCTAAGAACACCAGGTTTCTGTGGTTTATACATAATTTCTCTCCAGAACAACAGGTGAGTCCAATGTCTTTGGAGATACTGATTAAATGAAATGTTTTACTCTTTTATAGAAATTTTATTTATACAATCATGATTAGAAGGACATTTAATTTTATCAGTGAAGGGAACATGAAGACCCCCTTTCATCTAAAAATGCCTTCACATTCTCTGTTATTGTTCTGTCCCTAAAGACATATTTGGCCACTGAGATGATGACTTTATGCACAACGAAAAGCTGAAGAACCTCTCTGCCTCAGGTCATCCACTCCCATGAAACCCAGGCCTATAATGGGACTGAGAGTTCTAGAGGACAAGGCGGACAAACTGTAGCAGGTAGTCAGACTGTAACACCCGAAGAAAAATACCAAGGAAGCAGATTCGGCAAAAGAGGACTGAACACAAAGGATTAATTACATCCCATACCCTTCCAAGTGGTCCTGCTCTACTGAGACTGAGGTACGTGAGTGATGAAGATATTGAAACCCGTACTTCGGAGCATGGGAAAATTATTTGGTGACTAGAACCAGGGTCACATATTTTTAGTTAGTACAATAAAGCGAAACACCAGTCCCAAATCCTTGGACCCACCAATTAAACTGCAAGCCAAAAGTGTTGCCCATCTGCCCCACAGAGGACCTAGTGTCTCTGGGATCCCCAAATGCAAACGGTTTAATCAAAACTGTCGTACAAAAAGAAGCCGGCCAAGAAACCCAGACGGTTTGGTTAACAAGACAAAGAGCAGCTTCGTATTCACTGCCTCCTAAACAAAGATCTGAGGAAGGGGTGTGGGCTGAGGGGGGAGAGAGAGTAGAAGTAGTACAGCGGGCCCAAAGAGAAGGGCACAAGCAGACAGTCAATTACCCACTGCATCCAAGCCTGATCTGAAGACCCATTGCAAACAGAGCAGCCATTCATGAAGTATGACATGCAGGTCAAGAGAAGCCATCACATGCTCGCCTGGTCCTTACGGCTACGTTCGTGAAACATCACATGGCAACGTACGATGAAACTCAACCCCTGATTACACAAACTACAGCGGCAAAATGAAAAACAAATTTGACTTTTTTCCCCCAAGAAAAAAAAATAATAAAAAAAATTAACATTATTTAAAAAATTTAAAACATACTTTTTTCTTCCACTGAATTCTCATCAGCCATTGAAGCAAATTTTAAAGAACTCCCCATATCTCACACTCCATTTCTGAAATCTTTCTGATTATCTGCCCATTTTCATCTTCCAAGAAGATAGAACAAGCTCCTCTGCAAAACCCAGAGATGTAACTACTCCTAAACACAAGACAATCACGGTGCTCGTTTCAAGGCACGCATTGCTCAAAACAAGTGTTAGAAAATAATTTCCCTTTCCTAGTGGGTGCTGCTTCCCGTTTGGCCAGATGCGTTATGTTGTTTGCCTTTTCTGTTTTTGAAGCATCTGCTACCACTTACTGCCAGAAATGTGATAATGACCATGGTCGACCAGTAGCTTGAGCTGGTGGATCCTGTGTTCTGAGCCTCAGACGGAGCAAATTGCCTTTGCTAACTCGAGCAACACATGGCAGCAAGCATGTGAAAGAGCTCGGCCTCTGTTTTCCACAAGGACAGGACCAAACCCACCTACAGAGCATCAGAAAGCCACAAAATGGAAGGAATCCAGGCTAAAGGTTTTCCAATAAATCATTGTGCTGTGGGCTCCTGCGAGGGCTTATATCACTTTCTTTGAGAGTTTAGTTAAGATGTTCAGCTCACGAGCAAGTTTGGGCAAAGAGGTTGCTCACAGGCCAAGCCCTCAGAGAGTACAAACAATTCAGCAAACCTTGAGCTTGTCTGGAAAGTTACATTTAAAAAAAAAATAAAATAAAGAGGAAAAAAAGAAAAAAGAAAGGTGAGTTAGCACTCTCTTGGCAAGGTTTTGGAAGCATTTGTAACGTTGGCAGAGCAAGGAGCTGTTGAGTTGCACCACTGTCTTTGGAAGGTGAGTCTACTGTACAGAACTTCCATGTAAGACGGGATTTTTCCTCTTCTGTCCTCTCCCTTCCTTTTGGATTTCCACTTGTGGAATGTGTTTGACATCAAGAGACAAAACAAAGGAAATGAGAAGAAATGGCAGCATGAAGCATCAGTTTTAAGTACGGAAGCTTTACTCGTATGTTTGTTTTTCCCTAACAATACCGAGGAAAGGTAACCAAAACTCCAACAGATTTCAAGAACCATTTACTACCAATAGCTTATGACAGAAGGAGAATAAACACAACTGTGCTCGTTACAAAAGGGTAGTCACAAACCAGCCTGTTAATAGGAAGGGGAAAAAAAAAAAAGAGGATGAGGGTACAGTGGCACCTAAATCTGTGAGACTGAAATAACAGACAAGGAACACACGGTAGAAGCACACTGGGGCTTGGCAGGGAAGAAACCAGCCACACCAGGAATGCTGCCTGGTATTAATGGATTAGGAAAATAAACTGAGTGCTATTGTACCACCCAAGCCCTCCTGGAATTGAGGAGAGCTGCTCTGAAAGAACCAGTTGGATAGCAGTCATCACACATGCTGTAAGGAGAGCCATGGCCACCACTCAAAAGATGTGGACAGTAGAAAGGGATGAGCTCAGACACAACGCAAGGATGAATAAATATCAAATATTTAGCAGACTAGTTCAAAGGCTTGCAACTTGCAAATTAGACCATGATGACAATGATGAGCAGTTCACATCTTCTATAGTGAATTATTGAATTTTGCTTTATCCATAGAGAAAAGGCATTAAATTCCAGTAGTATGAACACATTACATGGGACAAACAGGAGTAGGACACATCAGGAGCCCATTGAACCTTTTCTGGGACATCTGTTGTTCAACCTACTCTTGGATGATTTGGAAGACAGGGTCAGAAACGAGGTGACTAAATTTGGTGTTGATACAAACTGATCTGTGGTCATCAAACTGACTATGAGCAGCTGCAGAAGGGTATCATGGCATTGAGTGTCTGGGTAAAAATATGGCAGATGGAATACTTTGGTGATAAGTCCACAATAATGCATATGGAAAAAACATATGTCACTGTATATACCCATGCCAGGTCCAAAACTGCATCTGCTTCTAGATACTCGACATCTCAGCAGGGATGTAAGGAAAGTTGCAACAGGAGGGAGAAGAGCAGAGATGATCAGAAGTATGAAGCTGCTTCATTATGTGGAGAGATGAAGTAATCTGGGACACTCTCCCTGTGAAAGAGCCACCTAAAACATGACCCAAGTTCATAAAAACATAAATGTCACCAATAAATGAATATGGATTATTCTCCTTTTATGTTGTTATACGTATAATATGTGCACGCACGTTGTTCTCCATAACCTAAAAAGTAGGGACCGCAACTGAAAGCGGCAGGTTTAGAAGAAATGAAAGAAAATGCTTGTTCGTGAGAGACACCATTTGATCAATGAGATGCTCTGGATGTCAGAAATACGAACAAGTTCAAAACACTCTTAGAAGGAAAGGTTCAATGGGACATCTTAAATACAACACCCAGGGTGGTTTTCAGGCCTGGAAGGCTACACCAGAAGCAGCGTCACCCTCGCAGCCCAGGCTTCTCTCACCGACCACAGCCAGAGATACTTGTGCTTTTGTTGCACCAGAGAGGAAAGTCTGGGCTGCATCAACACACCTCTGAGGACTCAGAATAATTCTAAGACAGCAAAACTAAAAAGCTCCACTTTTTAAATTTTATTTTTAGGTGATCCCCTCAGGATTTCTCACTTTAATGACAACTGTTTGTTGTATTCACCACTTTTAATAATCATATTTGTCATTTAATCCTCTGCTTTAGTAAATACCCTCCCAAGCATCCCAGGTCTTTGAATGCAGAAGAAATTCTAGCCAAGCAAGCCAGGAGTGGCCACACTTGGTTGCCTGCTTGTTTAATTAGAAAGAGAAGCGAAAGGCATCCCGCAGCAGGGAGCCAGCGGGGCTGCGGATTGTGACGCTGCCGTAGCCTTGTCCTGTCTCCCTTTAGCCTTAAGCAAATCTGATCTTGGGCATCCTGACCCTGACTAATCGCAAACTGTTTCCTGTGATGCCGAGAAGCTCCTTCCACCCATGGCTGGACTATTAAGCTTCTCTGCTCTGGCTGATAACGAAGCAGCAGAACGCCAAACTTTTTTTTGTTGCTGGGGTTTTTTTCCTCTCTCCCCCCTCAACCTTTTTCCCTCCTCCTCCCCAAACCTCTGACATACCAAGGGCAGCTGGATGCTTAGTTTGTCATTTTGTCACACTGGTGAGAGGCAAAGATGTCACAGCACCTTTTGGGAAGAGAAGGAAGATAAATGCACTGAGTTGAGAGACAAAACGTCAGGCCACTAATGAACATCTTTAGTGAGTAGACAGCAAGGAGAACTCATTTTAAGAGACTCTATAAAGGAAAGACAACTTTATCAGCCTATGCAAATGTCAAGTTGAAAGCAGCAGCATATTTTTCTGTCAGGAACAAAAGTATAGGCATTAGAGAGAAATATTTGCGAGTAGCTATGTAAGCCAGTTTAAATGTCCCGCGTAAAATAAGTGAGATACCAGTTTCTTCTAGATGTTATCTTGCTATTTGGACTTAAAAATACAATGTGGCCTACATCAAAGGACTTGTTTTTCAGATTTTTTTTTTCCCCCCCATTTTTATTTTTCAATAGGAATTGTGTGGGAGAATGCCACGTATTTTTTGATATCCCAATGAAAACGGCAACTAAAATAATTCATCAAAATGTTACCAGCCATAAAGGCTTCACAGGGCCATTATATTAGTTTATTAGGTAAAATTAAATAAAGAGACTTTAAATGAATTATAACCAGCTTGCAAATTAACAAATATATTGTGTATGAGAAAATTAGCTCCATCTGATGTGCACCAGCCACCATATGTAAAATGCCCATTATTTGTCCTGTCCCTTTGAAAATCATTTTATTGGAATGTATCAGTTAAACTAAAACACATGACCCTCCTTCTTGTGACATGAAAGAAACCACTGAAGAGAAGTCTTTTTTTTTTTTTTTTTTTTCTTTTTCCCCCTCCTTCCTTCTACTCATGTGAACTTTCTGGGAAAAAAAGCCTCTTCAAGGATTTTTATCAATGTCTGTGTAATGACAAGTGCATCACATGCATCCTGAACCATTAGCTGCCTACATCTGAAAGAATTTGGTCAACATTTAGGAATTCACTTAATGAAAGGCTGGCCTATTAAAGCTCTGTGAGCTCTGGAAGTTGATTGAGCTTTTCTTTTCCACTTCCTGCATGGCTGTAAATGATGCTATGCAGTGCCCTCATGTGATGTAGTCTAGACAACAAGCTTGCATTGTAATATCAAAAAAATAAAGGAAATAGTCCAAGTACCAGGTGATACGTTTCTGCTCTGAGATGCAACTATGCAGTACAAGGCTCTTTATAAATCCGTTGTGTGAAATCACAAATTTAAAAAGCAATGGCTTCAAAACTCATCAGTTTATATTCTGGAGAGATAAAGAACAACGCTTCCCTCATACATTCACATGACACTCGAATCAACAATTCAATAAACAATCACAAAATCAGTAAAAAACTGTGAGTCAACGGGTGACATTTCTTCACTGAAGCCAACTGAGACCAGAATTGAGGCCCTCTAATACTGGCTTTGAATTTTTGGCTGAAAGATGAATTTGGTTTTTTAATGACTTGATGCTCTTGATGTTTGAAGACCAGTGCGAAGCAGGCTGTGACAGCAGCGTCAGATGGGCAGGACTGGAAACTGGAATCACCAACAATAAAAAAGTTTAATCTTGTCATTTTGGAATTTGCAGGCAGAGCACCCGTGAAGGAGGATGGGACTGGGCTGCGTTTCCATGGGATAAGTAGAGCACAGGGAACAAGATGGAAGAGTTATTCCCCTTCTGAGGCTTGGGAAGGGAGTTGTGTCACAGGAGCTTGGCACGGGGTCCCCTCAACAAGACATCTGATAAACAGCTTATGAGATTACATTTCTAACATGAAATTTAATTTTAGAACAAAACTACAGACAGCACACGTTCCAGCTAATTTTAATTCAGGCTCCAAGGTCTCAAGGGTTTTGGGGTGGTTTTTTTGGTTTTCTTTTTTTGTTTCCCAAACCGATTACCTACTTCACTCCTCAAATAATTACCCCCTGTGACTTTGATCTGTAGTTATGAGTGGAATAACACCTTCTTCTAGGACGGCAGGCTGCCAGCTTCCTTCAAATGAAAGGTCTGGGCTTATGAAGTCATTTCTTGATGATCTCACCAATTATCTTCTTGTCTCTGATCTTCCCTTTTGGGTAAGGTTATTGGGAAAGCTGCGTTAAGGTAACTGTAGGCTCAGGATAAGTTTATCCTCGTCTATCATAACTTGCCTTTAAGACTGGATGCATCACCAAGACTTTACTACTCCCTGTGGGGAAGAGCTCAGCGCAGCGACGCGCAGGAGCCTGGGCAAACAGAGATGATGAAGCCCAGGCAGATGACAGCTTTTATACCAATGACAGGGAGATTTTCTTTCAATTTGTGCATGAATTTTGTGAGGAGGTAAAGTCATACTGTTCTTGATTTGTTCTGCACCTCACATTCCAAAGAAGTCAATAGAGTAGCCATTGGCTGTCCCAGTATCACCAGAAGGAGGGCTCCTCCAAGGGAAATCTCATTCAACATACACAAGACCAAGGACAATGGAAATGAGAACGTAGATCATGTTCATAGTGTTGTGCCTCTATTACCAGAGTCTGGCTGACAGTGAAATGCAGAAGTTGCTTCTCATAAAACCAGTTTTTCATGGCTTCTGTCATAGCCAAATGGAAGCAAGCACCCAGCCAAGTGGCTAAAAATAGTCCAAGGTGTAAGAATGGCTGGAATCGGACACTGGAGGGAGACACAGTTGCACACACTAATCCAAAGACCAACCTTCTCCCTTCTTGTATGAGTATTGAATGAAGCATTGAAACCCCACTTGACCTGCCCCCACTCCTCATTCTCCACATGAACAAGGAGGGAAAGAGAAAAAAGAAGCCTGGGCCAGTTATAATGAGTCATAAAGCCCTACTCTTTGCTGCTGGGGGGAGGAGAAGGACATAATTCCTGAATAAAGCCTGAAGAAATTCAGCACCAATGGTGTGGAACTGTTTTTTCGAATCAAGCCCTGAGAACCCATCATGATTTACATTCATGTAAACACCTACATTTTTTTTCGTTAACTGAACTGATTTAACTGCTAATTAAAACTAGTCAGTAAGCACAAAGCAAAATTAATTAAACCATTTAGTCGGTAGATGCAAATGAGGCAAAGTTACGGCTTGGACACAACCGAAATAAGTACAAGTACTACTCATCATCTGGCAAAATAGTTCTGAGGTAAATGCTTTCCCCAGAGATGATGTAAAGCAATAATAATAATAAAAAAATCATACTGCTGACTACATACGATTCTTTAATTGATAAAATGTGCTGGAATCCAGCTTCTGCTCTTGGAAAGAGTGACAAATTGCACTCAGTGGATTTTAAAAACACTCTCCCATACAAGAAATCTTTCAAAGTAAGGTCTGGATCCCAACTTGCTCTACTCAGGCATGTAAAGTTGCTCCTGTCTCACTGGCAAGCGATTTACCTCAATCTAGACCTTGCATTTCTGAACAAGTATTTTTAGAGCTTTACATTTTCTCAGGGGTGAAGTATTTCCTTGGCAAACTATATTGTTAAGTGGAAGTAGCATCCTTTCCACAGGACCCACGTGCCTCACAACCTTCATTGTACTTACTCTAAGACTCCCCTGGGAAAGGGAGAAGTCTGTCAGGCCCCACCTGATTGCTGGGTGGGTTACATTTAATAGAAGTTACCACATCCCTTCTCATTGCCGTTACTGTTACGACATTAAGGAATCACAGACTTCTCAGCCACTTTTAGATGCGTTTCTGCTTCCATTCTAACACAGACAACACATGTTTGGGGGGGCGGGGAAGGGGGGAAAGGACAAACAAGCATATTCTCTTCTCTTCAGACTATCCCAGAGTGGGGACAGGGCATCATCAAGTCCATACTTCAATATTCCCCTCTCCCCTCGTGAATTCTGTTAATGGTAACGACAATTCACCCCTCAAGTGTGACAGTCAGGGTGATGCTCATCACGGTCTGGCCTTTCCTACCTTCACATAGACCACTACAAGTAGGGGGAGATGATCCACTGAGAAGCACGTGGAGCTCCTGCTACAATAGCATCCCTTGCACACCAGCACCTGTTACGACTGTTGTGCACTAGGCTCACCGACTGTTGTTGGCTTTGAGGCAAACCTAATGTAGTTACACTGTCAAAGGTATGGAACTTATCTGCATATTGCAAAGATGGAACTAATGCAAGCCAAAATCATTTCCCTTTTCTTTCTCTAAGTACCATTACTAATATATTTCACATGGTTAAAAATGCATTATAGCTCGAGCTCCTTCGTTAAACGCGGGTGCATAAATTTAGCTTGGATACTGTTAAATATAATTTCAAGCAGCAAAAACAAAATAGCATTTTGCAAGGGAAAAAAAACAACCAAAAAAAGTATTTAAGCAGAAACAAATGCATTACAGTTAAAGTTTCATGAACACTGATAAGATTGCCGGGTAAAGCAGCTTAATGAAAACAAAACCGAAACAAAGGACCGTGTACCTCAGTTAGGGCTGAGGGAGGCAGCTTCAGCTTGTAAAATTCTCTCTGGAGGGAATGCTTAGCCAAAGGCTGTCTCTTTTGAATGAGGAGGGCCACCACCAGGCAGGGTTTACTGGGTAGGTCTTTGAGCTACACAGGTGAAAAGAGTCAGGCAGGGGGTGCTGAGGTACAGCTGGTATCGCAGCCTCACCACCTTACACAGAGTTCCTTGGAGAGCAAGTGCTTGAAGAACCCAGTTCAAGGATGAAAAAGCAGCTCTCTGCTTGGACTGCTTCCTCCTGGCCCTGCTGCAGCAGCCAAGCCTGTAAGTGTCTAAGGTCACAGGCTGCTGCAGCCAGCACAGGAGCTGCCTATTCAGCCCATTTTCCCAGTCCCTGGAAACCCAGGCTGCTCCTGCTGCTGCCACCAGTGAGGGCAGCATCAGGACACGCGGGATTACCGAGACACCCAGTAGCAACTGTCATTTTCTTCACTCTTCCCAACCTATCCTAGAGCCTGATAGAGAAGCAGCAATCCTAGCTCACTGGACTCATCCATCTTGGCTCTGTTATTGTCACTTTCCCACCTCTGTCGCCTCCTCATGGCTCCTGCTCAGTGCTGCCTACGCAGCCATTTGAGTAAACTGCCTTTCTGCCACCCCAGAACACGTGTTATTTAGTTCTAAGGTCCTTTGGAACCAGGATTGTCCTCTGCCATATATCTGCACCAGGACCTGTTGAACAGAAAGCAGCTCTTGGTCAGGGCCTCAAGGTAGTTCTGTAACCCAAATAATTATTCAGAATAAAATCAATATAATGGTTCACATCAAATGTCTAATGATACTGTCCAAGGGATCCTGGGGGTGTTTCTGTAATGTGTTTTTATCATATTAAAAATGTAAGATCTGGGTATAATTTCATTCCTTTTACAGTATTTTAGATGACCAAGAGGCTATTTTCTCCTTGTTTCATCCACTTATAATCTTACATGTATCGCAGAGCGAACAAATAGAAATGAGAAACCATACATATGATTATAAGAATCTACATTTTATGACAGACAGCCCTATCTCCCTGTGGCAGAATAGTATTACTAGGGTTGCAAAATCAAGCCTTCAAAAATCAGGAAGTTCAGTTCTTCTCTGCAGCTCTAATTCAGCCACGCTGCTTGTATATGTTACAACAGCAGGAGAGTAATTAAAGACTATTACTGTTGAGTGAATTTCACCTTTTCCAGAGCAGACTGGATAGTGCTCATTTAATGAGTGACTTTGTAAGACTCTTTTCTCCTTATTACTCAGTGTGTGGTCCTTAGCTCTACAGTTGACACCTTATCTAGATCTTCAAATATTTTGTTCACCTGCAATCTTTCCTCTGCCTTCATCCTTATTGCACCCCCAGTGCTTCAAGGGTATCAATAATCTCATTTTTCCCCACAGTATCCTGGTGAGATAGCCAATTGATTATCTCTGTTTTACAAATGAAGAAGCAGGACACAGACAGATCGAGATCTGAAGTGCAACCTCATTCTGGGTGCCCAATTTGAGATGTTTTTTCTAGATCTTTTCAAGTGCAGGGCGCTACCATTTACATCTCTAAGCACGACATATTTCTTCTAATCTTCTTCTAACCTCTCATCTTGGGTAGACAAAAGAAGCAAGATACCACAATCAGAAATTGCCCCTGAAAACAACTTGCCTGAGAATCTGCTGTAAGGGCAGAGATGGAGTCGTACAGATGTGGGCAATGTTTAAGTGCCTTTATTATGAAAGTAATCTCCTCTGCATGCAATCCCCTGCCCTGTGCATCTACATCTTTCAGATCTATCAGACAAACAAGGGTCCCTCAGACAACCGTCTCCTTCATTACACAACCTCAACTCGGGTCAAGAACAGGCCCATCCCAGGCCCTGAGTAGCCTACATAAATAAGGAGCTCTACAGCCCCACCTATAATTATGAAGTGAGCTTCCAGATATAATATCAAACACATTGGCTTAAGGAATGTTAACTGCGGTATATAAAACAAGCTCAAGTGAAAATACTGACAGATTTATTTGCTCCAGCAGAAAAACCAAACAGCGTTCGTTAATCTAGCGCAGGATAGTAGCAAACAGAACGGCTGCTATGGAGCATGTAAAACCTCACTGTGTGAGGCTTCCTTGATGACCATCTTATGTGGAGAACAGAAGATCTGCACTGGAGAGAGCAGATGCAGAACATCACTGGTTTTCTCTTTGCGTGTAGCAGTAAAACAATCACATCAAAACAATTTAACGTATAGTTCGTAGCAAAGCCACAACATGTGTTTTTCCTATACTGTGTCTGTACATTTGCCATTTCTTAGACAGCAGAGTCTCATCTGATAGCTGGGGCAGGGTCCCCATGCTGGCAGAGGTGCCTGGAGCCACAGCAAGGCAGGCCCAAGAAGGATCCCCAGAAGGGTGCCAAATCCACCTGGGCTGGGCCATCTGCTGCCACCCAGCTGGGTAGTGGACATCTGTCTTCGCTATCAGTGACAAAAACTACACCACCAACATTTAAAGACCTGCAGATAGGGTAGGAGTGGGTGGGGAAGTTGCTATCTTGGAGGATAAATCATCCCCTCCCTTCCTTTCTCCCTTTTGCAACAGAGGAAACCAAGTCTGCCTGCTGACAACAGGACCAGGGTTTCCTAAGTCTACTATTGGGGGTCCAGTCCTGAAAATGATGTAATCATTTGGCAGGTATTTTGAATAGACTTCTTCCAGCTGGAAACCTTCACTGCTGATCAAGTGTCCTGTATGCACTGGCTCAATGGAAAGCATTAAACTGATGTAGGATCAGACCTGTCATTGGTTTCTTCACAGCAATGGTTTGGTTTCTTCTCCTGCCTGCTCAACAAGAGTGGTTTTGTTCAGACTGGTAGCGCCAGGCTTTTTGAAAAGAACCTAACCTCCCACTTCAGTCAGAGAAAGGAGGATAATGCAAAAAATGCACTAGGACTGATGAGGTAAGATTTGGAAAAAAAGTTTTAGCCTGCACAATACTTTTTTAAAAAAATATTTTGTATCATGGATTGGTTGTTAACAGTTGACACTGAGCACTGAGGCCCTATTGCAGAAGGAACTTCAGGAAATAGGTATCAAAAAGCACAGAAACAACATATGCAATTGCTTAAGTACATACCAAGAGGAGAGAATTTTGCATGCCATTTAGGGCACACCATAACAGTATTTTAAAAACCCCAACCTTTTAGTTTCCATCGTGCTAAAAATTTGCCATCTGTTACATGGGAAGTTTGTTTTTCCCTTTCATTGTAATTAACTTTTTATTGAATTAATTACTCCAGGTGAGCTGGAAGTGGCTGTTCCACCTCACCTGGTGTGGCTGAAGGTACCCACACCCAGCCTCATTCACCATTCAGATGCAAATGGTCTCGCTCCCACCCCCTGAAATTGCTGGCACACACTCAAAAAGCCTGCCAACAAAACCCACCAACGTGGCAGGCAGCAGCTGCAGCATCGAAGGGAAAAAAAAATTAGGAAAAAAGGACATATACTCCCTGCTTGGTTAGTTAAGAATGAGTATTCTATTGAATAAAGCAGATGAGAAAATATTCAAGATAAATACAGTGTGTTTTGAATAATTTACACATGGCATCCACAGGTCACCAACCCTTCTTCTACACGAGAATGAGTATTTTTTGCCAACTTGATTTGGATAGATCATGGGATAGAATCACAGAATCATTCTGGTTGGAACATACTTTCAAGATCATTGAGTCCAACCGTTCCCCCATCCCTGCCAGGGCACCACTAAGCCCTGTGCCTCAGCACCACATCTCCACGGCTTGGAACCCCCCCCCAGGGATGGGGACTCCACCCCTGCCCTGAGCAGCCTGTTTGTAGATGTACAGACACATCACACACAGTGTCAAGAAATGAGAATAAAGCATTCTGAACTGGATTTTGAAGGAGTTCTGCTAATTGCAATAATATTGTAATCAAAGCTACAGAAAAGGTAGGAGCCCTCAGCTGAGAGAATTAATTAATTCCATGCACATTTATAAAATAAGGACACAAAAGAAAGAAATGAAAGCTTCTTAAAATATCTTTTCATGTTGCATACACTATTCTCTCCCTATGAGACAGCAAAAAAGAATAATCTGTTGTTAAGTTGTTGTTATTTTAGCTATTTGATAAATGTTCCAATGGTGAAGAACAGGAGAGGATGAAATGGAATAGAATGGAATAGGATAGGATAAAATAGGATAGGATGGGATGGAATGGAATAGATAGAACAGAATAGGATGGAATGGAACAGAATAGGATGGGATGGAATAGAACTGAAATGGAATGGAATAGAATACTTTTTTTTTCCTTGAGACATCTGTTATCATCTGGTCATTATCCTTAACACGTGCTGTTCTTTTTTCTGCAGTATCTACCAAGTCAGTTCCTGTTCACAGACTGTTTCTTTTTTGTTGCTTTGATGTATTTTTCCCCTTCTTCCTTAAAGCCTGCTCAAAGCCCAGGTTAAAGCTCACCCCACTGAGAGCCAGATGCAGAGATGAGGTTCCTATTATCTATCTGAAGCACCAAGTTGTTCATGGCCAACAACAGAAGCAACAAAACAGGATCACGCAGAACCGGCAGACGTGTCATCGCTGTTAGTGAAGTAATTACAGATTTGGCACCAGCACAGGCTTTCCGCTTGCCAAAGCACTGGATGGAAGTTTAAGAAGCAAATGATTATCTCTATTCAGGGCAAAGCTGGTCAATCAATCCCGTATCAATTCCCCGGATGCAGCAGCACAAGACTGAGGCTGATTTCTGAGAGAGCACGTGGGATGTGCTCACTGAAAGCCGCTCAGCTGAAACCCACTTCTGAGGGTATCCATCCTGAAACCCACTTCTGAGGGTATCCACCCTGAAACCAGAGGATCCGGGGACACAACGAGCTCCAGTGACTGCCTGGAAACAGTAATTCCATAATGAGATCCTTTTCTGGTCTGAATGCAACATTGCAAAAAACTGTGAAGACACGGTCAAGAGAAACTCTAATTCACACAGTCTTCTTCCCAGTAGCGGGATTGTCAACCACCCTTCTGGAGAACTTTGACACTCCCCTGAGCGCTGGTGTGGAGCTCACGCTTCACCAGCGACTGTCTCAGTCACCGTTTCCTTTATTTGGTACGTTGACGTTGACAGTAGAATAACAGCTGGCCTGAATTTGTCTTTGGGAAAAGAAAGGTGTATTGATCCCATTATATTTCAGAACATCAGTAAATCCACACAAAGTAATAAGCTGTTGGTTTTATTGTTGCTATTATTTCTTCTACAGTAGGACTGGAGAGAGTCCCAGGCCAGGAGTCAGCCATGCTCCGTAGTCTATGAGCAAGAAAATATGTTCTTATATATAAAAACTTTCAGCTTCCACAGTCCACACAGAGGGCTCTCAATGAAATGTGTTTACATACTATTATCCTAGCCACGCATTTCAAAAAACCCAAACAAACACAGCAATGATCCTGTAAATAAATAAAATATTTACTCTAAGGGCATTATCAGTGCGGTAAACCCCACCAATCCCTGGAAAGCCACTGGAGATGATTTCCAAGAAGCGAAGTTTCTGGGAGTTGACACAGGCATATCCCAGAAGGTTGCTAAGGAACTAGCAGATACACGTGTTTTCTGCAGAGCTGACATGTAGAATAGACCCCTGTTTCTTGGAGTAGGCAAAGTGAGAACCCTCTATGAAATGAGATGTTCACATCAAATTCTCCTTAGTTTGCCCCTGAGAAACCCCCGAGAACAGATGAATAATTCAATCTTTTGCTCACATTTGGTGCCATTCCTAACAGTACTTTCAAGCCGCTCGCTTTGTCTGTCTCTGGATGCACAAGGAAAGGGTGTTGCTATTTAAGTTTTCAGCCAAGGAGCAAGCTGGGCTTGGCTCTGCTGGCAGCAGCTGCTCCTGGCTTCACTACAAGCCGATAACCTGACACTGCCCCATCCCAACGCGTCCAGCGCGGTTCCCTTCCTTCTGGGCCACCACCCCCGGTCTTTCTTAATTGTGCTGGAATTTGGTGCTCTGAATCAGTAGCCACCTGTCTGCTTCCTTCTCCCCTCTCCTCTGCCACACACATTAGCAGTTTAGAGCTATGGTCAGAATTTTTCCACAATTTTTTTACAGGTACTCATCACTGAGCACACGGGTTTTGCAACGCGATTTTGTTTCACGCTTTCAAACGAATTTCTAATCTAAATGCAAAATAAACAAACTTGAACACCAGACAGCTACCAGTGCATTAGATTTTCCGCTCCCGTGATTAAATGGTTTTGAAGTCATAAAAGAAGTCCAGAGACATTCCCTTTTTGAAAAACACACTCCAAATCTCTGTGGTGGCACTGTGTGCTTGGTCATTTCAGTTTCCTTTTGTCTCATCAATTAAAAAAAAAAAAAAAAAAGCAGATCATACTGCTACTTTTGCTGGAAGAAAACCCTCCAAAAATGTCTCTTATTAGAGATTTCACACAATTTTCCACTTTCCCCAGCATTTTTATTAATAAAAAAGCGATTTACTTTCCAGCACTTTCTGGTGACTAGGAAAACTTTTAAAATTAGGAACCAAAAGCAAAGTATTTCTCCTTTAGGTGAAAACTTAAATTGCTGAACTCTAGACTTAAGAAGTCTACAAAAGCTTTCCTTTTTACTTTTCTGTAACTCAGCTGGTTTTTGCACACAGGACCCTTCATATATTTTAAGTGGCACACACGGATCTATCAGCATCACCATTTCAAGTCCCCTCTCTCTCTCTAGGATAGCTATTACCTTTCACAAGTTTTCAGACTTTTAAATGCAGCTGAACAATATGAAAAGTCAAAATATGGCCATTTTTTTCCCCAAAGTAAACAGTCGATGGCTGTCACTACCCCACAGCCTCCAAACAACCCCTGCTCCCAGACCAAGAACAAACTTTCTAGGAGTAGCCTCAGCCTCTTGTGGGATTGAACTTCACCCTAGGGTAAGGTAGTTAACTGCATTCAGCAATTCCTCATTTTTCCTGGTTTCCAGTGATCACAGGGCCCATCTTCCTGAAGCCCTTTCGAGCATTTTCAGAGGTGTGTGGACCACTGAGTAGCTCCTGCCAATCTGAAAGAAGATTTACTCATTAATGGTGGAATAAGCTGCAGAAGGGAACGAGTATTTGCCGCGGATCCACGCTGGATTTGTGCTTCAAGAGGGTTCACTTGGCAGAGAAATAAGGTATTTTTGTTTTCATTCATTATGTTCACACTTTGACCTAAGCTTGGAGAGAGAAGTCTACATTTAACTGCTTAAATCCATAGTTACATACTTTGAAAGGTCGTTAAAGGGCCTGAATACCTGTGAAACCAACTGAGCTCAGCTGCAGCTCTGGGCACAGAAAATCAGAGTTAGTATTTTCAAACGTGACAATGCTGTGGAGAAGCCAAAGGCCAAGTTACAAATTGCTACAGGAGCAGAAATGTAAAAAAAAAAAAAAAAAAGTGTTTAGGGACTAAAACACCTTTAAATCTATGAGCCCTTAGAGAGGCTAAGATGATGGGCTTTGTAGGGTGCCCTGGTTTCTCAATCTCTGAGTCACATTTGAAACAGATTTTGGTTCTCGAGGTCACTTCGCCACCTCAGAATATTCTTCTCCGAGATACTAAACATGTGATTAAAGAGTCAGCTGCCTGTAAGGCTATTGGCTTGTTTCCCCAACCCAGGAAGGACTAATATCATGCCAAAATCTTTTTCAGACTTTTCCCTCAGGCTCACTTTATTAATTCAGGGGGGGGAAAAAAAAAGAAGAAAAGAAAAGAAAAAGAAACCATCTCTCACAAAACATGGGCTGCAGGGGCCATTTTCTTGTGCTGCAGTTCTCCCTGCTCTAAAGCCAACATCTCTCCTGCAGTTCCTCATCTTAAAGAGCTTTCTCGAGGCTTGGTAAGTGCTGCCTGACCCAGATGAGTCAGGGAATGGGCAGAAGTTTTTGCCTCCTGGAGGCCTTGACCCTTTACGTGGTGGCCTCTCCTGCTGTCGTGCCTGTCCTCAAATGCTGAGATGAGCATTAAACTTAGACATATAGTGAAGAACCTACTTGGGCAGCTGATTTCCAGCTCCTGTGTTTTGAAAACGTGCCTTGGGGATGGGAAAAAGGGAGCTTGGCATCACGCAGAATGGAAGACAAGCACCCATCAGGGGTACCTGGACCTGCAGTGGGACCAAGGTGTGCTTTATACCATGGCTGCCTCTGCTGCAGCATTTCTGCCAGCGCTCGCGAAATAGAGTAATTGGCAAGTTTGCTCCAAACATGGCCCCAAAGTCCAGAGGGCAGGTAGAACAGAGACCATGTCCTCAGAGCGAGCCACAGGCCAGCACTCTGCCAGTTAAATGTCCCGAAGCACAAGGACGGACGTCATTTAACTACCAGTGTGGGCAGAGCAAAGGCCCCATTCTAGAGATGGCCAAGAGTGATGACAGTTTAAAGGGGAATGCTCTAAGTCACTATAAAGTGTAGAGGAAAAAGGGATCAAGAAGGGAAATTTTGCCCTCCCAAACACTGCCAGTATTTCCTAGGCGCGTATAAGAAGGTGCCAGCCCTACCAGCATCACCCTTCTAAGCATGGCCCTTTTCCCACTGTGGATTCACAGTTATCTCCTCCTTTAGCATGAAGAAATCTCCTTTTGAAGGTCTTTTCTCCACAGAAAGATACTTAGATACCCAATATTTCCCTCACAGTAGCTATTATGCCCATATCATACCTTAATAGCATGGCCAGCCACTGGCGTGTTCCATGTGCTGGGCAAGAAGGATCTCATCACCTACACTCCCGAGACCTGAGAATCTCTTCAGCTTGTTTTAGTTTATATTAAAAGAGCAGTGGGACAGCAATAATGCTTGCTGGAATTGCAGAAGGATCGCGTAAGAAAGTATTTCATGTTAAACAAACCTTTACATCTTCTAACGCTGGAGAAGTTAGGGGTTTTTTTTCATTTGTTTTAGTTTTAAGTTCTAGTTTTGCTGCCACTGAAGGTAATGGGAGGGAAAAAATTGACGAAATTCAAAGCAGGTCTTTTTTAAAGCAGGCATTGGAGCACAAAAAAAGTAGCCTATGCAGGCATCAGTGTTTAGCTGGAATAACTGAGAAGGTCTCATCAGATTCTAATTCTCCCAACAGGGATAAATACAGAAGGGAGTGAAGAAAACAAGAGAGGAAAAAAAGAAGATTTATTTTTCAAGGTATTTCTTTAATTCCTTCCCACATGCAACTCCACAAGAGCAGTGAAAGCCAATGGCTCCTCTATCCTCTCTGCTCCCACCCCAAGTTTGAGGGTTTGTGTCACCTGACAAGTGCTACTGTCACCTAATCATTTCTAGAGGACTGTAGGTGAAAACAGCACTTCACAAACCATTTGAAATGATAGACTCCGCCTGCCCCACATGTTCTATAACCTAGGGGCAAATCTTCACAAATCCTGTGGCTCTGCAACTTGCGTTCATTCCACAAGGACTAAGGAGCTCTCAGCAGCCAGCATCACTCAGCTGGATCATTCTCCAACCGAAGTCAATGGGAATTTTGCCAACAACTGCATTAGCTGAGGGTGCGAGTTAGAATTCAGAGGAGGAGGTTGTCAGAGCCAGCAGGACATGCTTAGAAGGGAGACAGCAACTCAGGCAAAGGACAACCTGGCAGCACTTCTATTCGAGGTGGAACTTCAGCAGCTTGGGAGAGGATAACTGGGATGGGGGGGAGATTGCAGGAACGAATCCATCTTGTGCTGTCTCCGTTTACTTCAGTGGGATTTACTGAGCAAGGTGAGCACTTAGAGGTGCACGTTCCTCCACCGCACAACCCCTGAGCTGTAGACGTTTATAAGCAGTTCAGGACTAACGCCCAGCCTGTTAAAACCAGAAAAGCAGCCCCTTGAGATTAACCCCACAGTCTGATATTCATTATTCACCAACCCAACAGAGACTTCACTCTGAGGTCTGATGTTCATTAACCTGCAGCACAACGTCTCGGAGGCGGCCGGCGGCACCGCCCCACGCACGCTTCCCTACGGCTCCTACAAAATACGATGGCAAAATATCTTTCAGAAAGGGTACAAATTCAGCACAAGCAGTGGCTGGTCTCGCAGGGTTCTCTAGTAAAGATGCCAAGTAATGTCTGGCTTCCAGGTCAGACTTTTTTTTTTTTTTTTTTTTAATCCTAAATCTACTCATGCAAAGCCAGAGCTTATAGCTTGCAGATGGCTCATTCTGCTGATCTGCCAGTATTCACACTCGGAGTGTGGAATTATATCACATGAGCAAGGGGATTGCTGTCTTTTTTCATGGCTTTGTTATTGCAGGCGAAAAGAAAATAAATATAGCTAACCAGAAAATAAGGAAAAGGAGAACACCGAGTCCATATTTTTTGAGAGAAATTTTTAGATTTAGTTTAAAATGACAAAGGCAAACATGACTTTCCTGTCAAACACTCTCTTACTCATATGTTTCTCCAGAGAGGCAGAAACTGAGGATGGAGTATACATTTTAATTAAGGGATGGATCCACATTAGCAGGCAAAAGTTTTTTTCTCTCACTATGATGTTTACCTGCATTCTCCATGCTGTGCAAAATCATAATGCCTTTTCCTCTAGCAAGGATAATAATTAATAATAATTGTTAAAGTTATTAATACTAGGAGCCACAAATTCATGAACGTCACCAAGAAAAATAAATTAGGATGAAAGCTTAAACTCGATTCCAGATAAGGAGAAACCCAGTCTATTCACACGATATTATAATCAATTTTAAAATCTCAACAGAGTTGGACCTTTGTAAACCAGGAGTGATTGTATTAATTTATTGAAGTTTTCTAGGGATTGTACCAATATAGCACAGAAAGGCTGACCTGTAAAAACAAACAAACAAACAAACAAAAAACGTATTGATGTAATTTGAGCTAAAAAAAAAAAAGGTCAATATTTTGTCCTTTGGAAAATTACTTGAGTTCATAAGAGCTATTCACACATTTGTGATGAAGCAGTCAGACGGTTTCATCTGAGAATATCTACTTTTTAAAAGAGGAAGGGCTGTTTCACAATTCCAGAGCAACAGAGATGGAGCCACCAGAGAGCCCAGCAAAGGGCCACCAAGATGATGAAGGGACTGGAGCATCTCTCCTATGAGGAAAGGCTGGGAGAAGAAGATGATGATGGGGGAGCAGGGAACGGAGAATAGATAAGAGAGAACCAGAAAGGGCAACTAGGAATTCATGTAGATGGTAAATACACTATATCAGAGCAAGTCAAATACAGAAAATATTTTTCTAATACCACTTTCTTCAAAAGCTGTGTCTGCTCTTCCCACAATCTTGGTGAGATCTTAAATGGTGAGAGGGTGGTAACACACATGTCTGTAAAACTCTGTTAAAATGCTGTCCCATATGAAGATATCATAGACGTTCTGCTCTGAGAGAAGAAAACAATGTGATTTCTAAGGACAGACTACCTGCAGAGGATTTTAACACATCCCTCGTCTAAGAAAGAAAGCAGCAACAAGTCCAATCATTTTCAAATCCCATAAAAAAAAAAAAAAATCAGTGCGTGTTTTAAGAGAGCATTGGGTCTCTTTTTTTTTTTCCCCTACTTTTATCTATGCCAGGTTACCAATCCCTAAAGAGAATAATACTTTCTACAGCACTCCTTTGGGAGATTTCAGCTAGGTGTGGCCTAATTGTGAGATGTGCCGCCACACGAAAGCTTCTGCAGGGCAAGGAACAGAGATTACGTTCACATTTAAATCATTCCGTGGTAGGCAAAACGGCAGGATTTGTAACCTGGAATGGCTGCAGCACCCTTCCAATTAGGGCTTAAGTGACAAAGTCAAGTCGGGATATGCAGAATGAGGAAAAGGCATCGAATAATCCACGTGGAAAATCACGTCCAAACACCCTCAACTTCAGTTACGAAAACTCTTGAGAAGGGTTAATGAGAGACCAGGGCCTGTGAAAAATAAGCAGTAAAGACAATAGAGCAGCCAGCTCTAGAGTCAGATTTCTGCTCTGTGGCTCCTGTTGTCCCCGACTCATGATCCTCTTTGCCCATCTGTAAATGAGGAACAGGATTATTTTACAGGGTGGGGGTTGCAAACCTTAATTTGTTAACATTTCCAAAAGAATGGCGAGATCCTGAGACGAAGGGGCCAAATTTAATGCTCATTGTTTAAGCTTTAGCCAGTCTGTGCTCAGACAGAACTCCCACTGAGACTGGGAGCTGAACAACAATTCCAGAAGTTGGTCCATTTATTCCGAGGAAAACGAGACAGTTGCAAAGTACAGTTTGTTTGCTGCATTCGTTCAGTACCCTGGAGATAAAGCATTATGGTTAGTTACACATCTCAGAAAGCTTCTTCAGCAATATTGCAACGCCTCTGAATTCTTACAAGGCTACGCGGTCCAAGGAAAACAAAGCTGCTGGCAAAAGTAATAAGCCAGCGCTCCACACCTGATTAAACAGCATTGTTTTTGAGCCTAGTGCCATGCCAAGTTCTCATGTCAGCGTGGATGCACAGTATCCCAGGACTGGATAAACTGCAGGTTTCCCCGCCGCGGCCACGAGCGACGTGCTTTGCTACGAGGGATGCCCAACATCGGGGTTTAGCTCAGCAGTTTGCACCAATCAACCTCCTCTCCCCATGAAAAAAAAAAACAACCAAACGTAAATCACCCTTTTCTCAAATCCCAAAGGTGCTGGAATATAAACAAGGTAAAGTGAGCCTTTAAATGGGCTGCACATGCAGAGCTACCTACAGCATTTTGGGTTGCTAACTGTAAGCAGCTGCCAATTTCCCTCTAATGCTCAGACGAGTTGCTAACTGATCTGCGAGTCCCCAAAGTGTGTTATCTTTAATGTGCCTCTAATTTTGCTAAGAGCCGACTATTTATAGCGTGTCGTTTATTTACTTATTTACCTTCAACTAATTAAAGCGAAAAAAAAAGAGAAAAAAAGGCAGGGGGAAGAAAAAAAAAAGCACATGTGTGTGTCCTTGGTGAGAGGAGAAAACTCAATCTGTTCGCTTAACTGGATGAGTGTTACAGAAGTTCTGTTTTGCTTGGAAAAGCAATGCATGAGTAAAAGCTCCAAAACCTAGCATTATTATCTCTAATTACAATTGGCAATATGTGGCAATCATAATTATTCATTTATGCAAAACAGCTTACAGTGCGTCTCATTTTTTATTCCCTGTTAAAGGATGGCTCCACAAAAGAAGGAAAAAAAAAAATTATAGTGCTGAACATAATTGCGCTAAACGCTCCGTCACTTTGTTTAAAAAATACTACAAAACTAAACTGCTATTTCCGCAGAGACAGAAAATAATTTAACAAAGATGTATAGCAGACTCTGCAGGTGGCAATCCATCCAGAAAACATATTTCCCTGAAAAGGAGAGATATTTCACAACTAAATTGAAGAGCATAATTTTTTGCCATTTCTTTCTTTAAAAAAAAAAAAAAGAAAAAAGACAAAAACTCCCTTGTTTTAATCTAGCATATGCTTCCCCTGTTAGTAACATGCTCATTTGCAAATAGTCAGAGGAGAGACCATGACCGTAGTAACTCGCTACGGTTCTGCGATATGACACTCTCTATTCTATTTCAATTCTACCACAATAGACCAGGAATTGAATAAGATCAAGTGCACTTCATGACAAAGAAATAAGGAAGGGCCAAGTTCACGCTACTCACATAAATAATCTCTATTTCTGCATGTATTTCTAGAGGAATATCCCTCGAATTTAGGCCTGTAAAAAGCCACAGCCCATAAGAGTCGCCAGTCATCTTTTAATGAGGGTCGGGCACTTTGCAGGATCAGCCCCCGAAATAAAAAGGACTCAGACACAGGATATCAGAGTGCAGAGATCAAGCCTCAAGAAAGTGAATGCTGAGAAGGCTGCTTATTAGGAAAAACTGGAAAGATGTTCTAAAATCTGACTGAAACACACAGGGATGCTTTAATCCTGAGACGCTGCACCGGACGGGTCCAATCTCACTCGTGCCGGTGGGACAATTCCCCTCCTCGTTGCACTAATTCCCATCTCAGAGCAAAACTGAAGGCGATGAAATTATTTTTGTGAAATGGCCCATCCACAGCTCCAAGGGTTTATTCGACTGCTAGGTGTTAAAAAGCTTTTCCAAAGTGTCTCTAGAAATATTAAGATGGAGGAGACTTTAAAATGAAAAGGGAAGCCGGTTTTTTTTTGTTTTTTTCTCCTGTGCTGATGGTGTTGATTAGAGGAGAGGAAATGGAGATCACCATTGGAATGCATGGGAAAGGCCAGGCTTCCAGAATAGTCGGGTAAGTCACACTACGTATTTTTAAAAGAAATGTATTTTTAAAAGAAATCAGCCAGCTTCATGCAGTGGTTAAAATGGTAGAATTTGTCTCCTGCCTTAGTAAATACCGGCAGAAAATGAGGAAAACGTGGCCGATCAGCGTCCATAGAAATTTTAGCAAAGGAAATAAAACGTAAATCCGGAAGCAAAGGAATACAGAATTGCCAACACTCTCCACTTCACTCCTGCCATCAGGCACAGAAAATTATTATCTTGTGAGTTTGTCTCTGTTCTTCTCTCCTGAGCCCCTGGTTGGGATGCAGGAGATACCAACCAGGCCCAGCAGCGATTTCTTACTATAATTAACTCATTGTCTCTTGGTCCATTACCACTAAAAGACTTTTTCCATCCTTCACAAAGGAAGACCCCATTCCCGTTACAGCCAATGGCAAAATTCTTCTCTTTTAATGGGAAAATAAGTTTGGTTCTGCCCGCTGTGCATGCTGCAGCCGACAGCTCTGCACGCTCAGCTACCCGGGTTTGCTAACACAGGCGGCCTTTGCTTAACACGCTGGATTACGACACTTCCACGAAATGTCTTGATCACACAAAGTGGATTGTTAAACCATTCCACGCTACGGATTGCAATCCTGTAGCACTGAACGCTATGGAGCACCGCTGGGAAATGGGAAGCAGCGTTATCCCGTGTAGCAGACGAAAAACCCAACGGAGGCCACTGGGCTAGATCTACAAGGCTACACTGCAGTGAAGGAGTTCAGCTGGGATAGCTGACAGATGCAATGCAGGCGCTTCTCTAGGGACAAGCAAATATAAAATAGCCAAACAATCAGGGATGAAAAGACCACCCTCCCCAGCCCTACGCTGCTAAGCCTCTAGCCCACTTCCACCACTTCTTGTAGATGTCAAAGTTGAACATTATCACTCACTGATCTGGAGGCCTGGCTGGATTGTGGACAGAGTATTTATGACCCAGTCAATCAGCACAGGGATCAGTAAGGACTGTTTATATTAAGTAAAGCGATATGCAGAGGACTATCTGTATTTTACTAGGAGAGGTGCGCAAACGAGCATTTCCAGCATGAAGAAACTCGGCCATTTCTGTATCTTTCTTCTTGTTTTAGGTGGAAGTGGCAATCTTTCAGAAATTAAGAATTACGAACCATGGAATATAAATCAAGGGGAAAAAAAAAAACAGATATGGAAAGAGCAGTATCATTCATATCAATATTTCTTTTTAACTTAAAACAATCATTTCAGTATTTCTTCTGCTCAAATGTTTCATGTACTTTAATGAACCAATCTGAAGCTCCTCACTGGTGGTCAGCTCTGTTAAAAAACACATAGAGCATTCTGGTGGATTATCTCATGCAAGTTAGAATTAAATGTACCACATATTCATCCTCTCCTATAGATCTGTCTTCCTGGTCAGGCCGTATGTTCCTTGTGGCATTCAGAGAGTTGTGACACTCACGACATTTGACTGAATGAAGTCAAAAAGAATCATCATTGAACTATAAGAAGAGTCAGACAATCTCCAAGAACAAGTCTTCAGGACAGAGTCCAGACCTAAGTTACAATTCCTAAAAAGATTGTAGCTTAATGCTTCAATTAGGTCAAATATGATAATTAAAATGCTTGGAGGAAAAATATTCTGGCATCAGAAAAATTTCCCTGAAAGTTTCCTAGATGAAATCTCAAGTTTGCAAGACAGTGGATTGTCCATCAGAAAAATATATTGCGTGGCATTTCCAGGCAGGTTTTTTAATATGTTCTTTTCCCTTCCCTTTATAACACTACAATTGGCTACTACAGAAAGTGACAATTAATTGTAATACGGATAACAAAGATGCTAAAAAATAATAAATATTAAAAAAAAAAATCAAAATGCCAAAATAATTGCATTTGCACATTTCTCAAAACGATCCTGTGGATTACCTGAATACTTTTCTCCATCTCTTCTCTCTGTGATTTCAGATGCCACATTCTTTCTGCCAATACTACCATGGCTGCTAACAGCCTCTACAAACACTAGACCTTCCCACTTCATCCAGGACATTAATTATTCTGACCTTAGAACTTCTGCCTTCAGTTACCCAGAAAGGTAATTTGTGCATTATACAAAATACAGTAGTTTTAAGTGGGTTCTGTTGCTTGTTAATACCGGTTCCATCAGTCTGTCTCCATAGCATCAGCTTTTAGAGGGGCCTTGTAAGGTGGTTCTCCATATCATGGAGATGTCTTTCAGAATCTTCAAGTATATTCATCCAAAGTTTTCCATGGTGTTTTAGTTAATATTTGCAAAGTGCAATCTGAATATTAACTAATCTATCCTCTGGCTGGGAATTAACTCGTCTTATCTCAGTTTTTCATATGTGGGAAAAAACACGAAAGGACCAATATCAGAAATGAGGAACAATAGATGAAATCTGCAGGGGCTGGTTGTAATGAATGAGGTAAAGCATGTGAGGTTCTGTCAACTTTAAAGTGATTCCAAGGCCCAGGCTCAGTGATGATCTATACTAAAAGTCCCTGCGTTTTTATCCAGAATGGCAACACAACCCAAACCTCAGCTACCTGCGACATTTGCAGGTCTGAAGTTGAGCTCATTCACACTCCTCTCTTAGTTCTCCAAATACTGCTTAGCTCCTCTTGGAATTAAGCAGAGTCCTTGACAACACAAACACAGAAAAGTCTTCTTAGCTTCTTACAATCCCTGAACAGCACACCAAAGTAGTAACTTATTAAAGAATGGTTAGGAACTTTCCAAAATTAGAATTGACACATATTTTTCCAGATATAAACAGCATGTAATGAAATAATATCTAATTTACTGATTAGTTTCCCAAAAAACATTTTATTCTGGTAGAAAATCCTGCCAAGGGAATAGCAAGTAGCTTGATTTAACTGTGTAAAAATCAACTGATGGAAAGTCAAGGCTTAAGTTAGGTTGCTAACTCATAAAAACACGTGCACCTCAACAGTAGGGATTTTTAAAAAAAAATCTTTCTGTCATAATTTCCTTCTTGTCATCCTTCAAAACCTGTGTGCATAGCCCTGATGGCACTGTATGGAAACAGCTGGAACAGATGGGTGGGTAGAATTGTGTCCCACAAAGCCAAGAGCAAACCTTCCACTGTCCCGTTCAATAAGAAAATAACGTCTTTTCCTCTAAGAGGAAACAGGTTCCCTTCAGGATTAGTAGTTTTAAGATGATATAAGAATGGGTATGTTTGTAATTATTTGGCTTGAACTGTACACTGAGGACTAATAAACAATTACTAGCCCGGCTTAACAGTTTTCTCAACCACTAAAATGAGTTCTGAAAAAATCAGAGGTTACCCGGAGAAACCTGACTGTGTAATTCACTGGGAATCGTACAATTTCTTCGGTTTCAAGTTTGAAAACAAAGCAAAACAGAGATTTGTCATGTTTCATATTTCTAAACCAATATGCCTACGCTCATGTGGTTTATATCTTAGGCAGAGTGTAAAGAGGAAGTAAAATGTCAAGTTGTTTATTTCTGTGCAATTTTCTTATCTCAAAATAACATAGAGTTTGCTAAATCCGATCTGTCTTTAATAATAGTCAGAGGAATTCCTTTGCTGGGCACTCTTGTTTTTACAGAAATCTTCTGATCTGGAAATAGAGGAGTTAAATCTCTTCTGACAATTTTGTCAAAACCAAAAATGTCATCTGAAACAGCAGCCTTGTTTTCTAAGGAAATAAAGAAATCGGCTTCCTTTAGTTCCATCCGTAGACCACCTTTTCATATTCTTTTCTCCTTTTTTCTCCTATGGTTTTACTACAGATGAAAAAGAAAGGCAGAGACAGACAAAAGACACCTAAAAATTGATTTTTTGTGATCATAAGCTTAACAGTGAGAAAAATTAATGTGCTCAAATCAGCAAATTGTTCTTTACCTCCCCAGAACAATCTTCATTGTCAAGCACGTGATCAAAGTTCCCTGTCTAGAAGCTGAGAAACCAAGTGGTTCTGTTAGACACCTTAGGCTTGATTTCAAAGTATAAGTGATTCACCTACATCTTTCTTTCTGAAAATAAATATGTATTTCAGCATCTAAGACAGTGGATTCTGCTTCACGCTCTTTTTGACTGTCCATTTCAGAGATTAAGGAAATGAATAAACATGGCAAAGTTCTCCATGCTTCTGCATCCTTTAGTCTAAACTCATATAAAAGTGATATCAAAAGACCATTTTCAACATAGCTAATCCAAATTTGATATATTTGATATACGTGGGTCTACTCAGGTACTGGTTTGTGAGATCTCATCAAATTCAAAGTATCAGGTCGGTCTTCACGTATTCACCGCACTGCTAAAAAGATGTCCTTCTTTTCCCCTTAATGAATTAAACAAAAGATGTTGGGTTTATAATCAGATTATAGCTTCTGTTGGGCAGCTATACTACTGTACTCATTGCCTGACAGACATGAGTCTGAAAGTGCTGACCAATAGAGAAGAGGAAACCCTCCTGAGATAACTGCTAATAAGTATAAAATGGCAAGATGAAGTAAAAACTTCATAGACCAAGACAGACTTATATTTTGTTCGTTTTACACTCCCATCCTTCTTGCAGAAACATAATTCAATGATTCAGGATTGGTTTGTTGGCAGAAAAGAAAGGAACACAAATGTCAGTGCTCACACCTCGTCCAAAGACACGGAATCTGTGCACATCACTGAATTCTTTAAACATATTCAGGGCCAACCAGATCATTTTAGATTAAATACATGTCTACATTTCATTCTCCTCCGTATTTTTATCCGTAAGGCTAACAGAAAGTGAGAGTGCTTCCCTTTGCAAACCAAACTATCCCACTGGTTCCTGCACGTTGAGGCCAAAAAGCTTGTGATGTTGGCAAACCAAGTTCTGCAAACCACCCACAACCACCTTGCGTGTTTGTGTCCGTGTTGTCGTCCTGCACGCATGGCCAGAATTCTTCTCAGCGCACAGAGGCAAAGGAGGCAGAAAAATACCCCTGGTGAAGTGCTTTTTACCTTTATTTAGCTACTTAAGAGTTAAGCATCTAGTTTAGACTAGACATCCAGGCTCCCTCAGTATCAATGGCTGCAGAGATGGGCACCTGCAGGGGGTGATTCATCTTCTTCAAAGATAGGGGTCTAAAATAGGACTTCTGAGCTGCTTTCTGGAGGTGCCTATCTCTCCCCATTGACTAGAGAGGGAGCCTAGATGACTAGGTGAGATTAGGTGCCTAATTTCTAGGCAGATAAAATTGTCTTGCCTGAGGTTACATGAGAAATTTGTGGCAGAAGCAGAATTTGAACCCACGCATTCCACATCTGGCTGGTAACAAATTATTTAGGCAAATCCAGCACTTTTATGACGAAGGTTTTGCATGTCCATAATGGGATATTAGACAAGAGACACACATCAAAAAAGTCTAATAAATTGGTGATTAGTCACCAATTTCCCACATATCTGAGTATATGAAAGATTTAGTTTAAATGTCTAATATAGGCAATAAGAGATTTTACCTGTCATCTGCCACCTTCCCAATGGGGTCCTAACTACAGTTATTCTCTGGGATTGTCTGAGAATTCTGATATAGTTTGAATAATACAATATTTATCAAGATGGCAAGAGAGAGATGGCTACATCAACACTCAAAACTATGGTGGTAACAAATGTTCTGGGCAGAATCCCATGGAACATGTCTAAGTTCTTGCTAATCAAAAAAGCCTTCCCAGTTACATGGTGCCTTTGGATATTAAACAAACTCAGAAATACCCAGCTACTTCAGAAGTAACCACTTCACGCATTTTTAATACTCCCAAACCACTTCTTAGGGTTTTTTGCCAAGAGACGATGCAAAACATTACACTGAGAATCCAAGACCAAATGGAAAGATGGCCACATTTGGCTGATATGCTTAGACTGAATTCCTATGGTTTGAAGTATCCAGTAGAATCCACAGGGATTAGTATAAATACAACCATCCAGACACCAAACCCAACTGGATTGTGGGCAAACAGACACTGAAACATTTGTTTACATAAGCTGAAATCCTCTGTAAGAACAACTGAATAGTTGCATTTATCAAATGCTTATGTCACCAAGGAATTATAGATCTTATACCAGCTGCATATGTTCTGTTTTCTATTCTTCTACTTTTTGATTCTCATCTACTTTACACAACTGATCAAAACATGCTGTACTCTTGGAGAATTAATTACGTGATAAAATAGTTCAGTTTATAATTCCAATATTCAATTGTGACTCAATTTATTTCTTACATAGCATCTTCTTCACACATAGTAACTCAAAACCAGGATAACTGTTCTCTTTTCAGGTTCAAAGGAATGCAAAAAAAATACCTAGAAGAAGAAGAAGTTTTACTTCAGTCTAAAAGTTAATTTTTGGGAAAACTTACAGGAAAGAAAGAAAGAAGGAGGGAACAAAAGAAAGACGAAAAAAGAAAACAGAAAAAAAAGAAACAAAAAAAACAAAACGAGAAAAAAAATGAAAAGAGGAAGAGGAAGCAAATAGAAAAGAGAAAGAATGCAAAGAAAAGAGAAAGAAAGAAAAGGGAAAGGCAGGCAGGAGTTGGAGAAGTTCTTTGTGCCATGCTGCCATCTATGGAGTTCCACTCGCTATTGCTTTTCTACGGTGATGTCAAGAAAAACCCCAGGGCTGATGTCCTCACAACGTGGTTGGTTCAGCAAATGAAGGAGTTTGTGGTTTTTTTCCGGCAATGTACGAGAATATCAATCCTAGCTTTAGCTATACCATGAAGCTGGCACTAGCTTCTACCACAAGGACTTTTGTAGTTAGTGCAACAGTCAATCCAGGCTTTCTTGTATTTTGTTGGGGGGATGTGATCATTTTGGGGCAGTTTGTTACCCTGTTCTCACTCCTTCTTCCTTAACATTTCTGCTAATCATAAAGCAGGAGCTGTGGATAATATAAGCAGACAGAAAGATGACAGCTTTGAAGAGACAGAAGTATTAGAATTATTTGTCACCTATAACAAATAATATCTATTTTTACAAATCCCAGTTAGAAAGCTGTTCAGATCTTCAGGAAGAAGCGATCCTCGTTCAGTACTGGAAAGATCCAGAAATGTCTTTATCATGCTCACTAGAGCACTAGATGCAAATGAAAAGCAAAGGACATTGATTTTTCATTCCAATCAAAACCAGTACACACTTCCTCACCACAGCCTTCCCTTGCCACCAGCTCCCAATAGTGGAATTTCATCAGCAAATGTACTTCCCACAGCAGGACAGGTACGGCAGGAATAACCCTCCTTCATGCCTTCTCTGAAAGATGGGGCCAGTTCAGCTCTCATCCATAGGGATCAGCCGGATCAGAGAGAAGTGCATCAGTGGAATGAAAACTAAAATCAGCCCATACTCCCTGACAAGCAGCAAAATACTCGCTTTCACATTCTCTTTTTCTACCTAAGGAGCTCAGTGCCAGTAAATCTTTATTATCCTAACAATGAGTAAAGCTACCCGCAGGAAAACTATCGCCTCTCGCACTTTGACTCCCTCCAGACAGTTCATTTTGGAAGTGTTTCCCATCTTTATGCACCATATTGACTCCGGAGGGTGGCGCCTGCCTAGCAAGCCATGACAGAATAACCACCCCCTGAGCATAAGCATCGATGGACCAAGTTACTAAAGACCTCTCCCCTCTGCAGGTCATTCCACAGGCAGATGCTGAAATCAGGGGAGCCACGTTACCAACCGATCACATTAGAAGCAAAAATAAGACTCTCAATGAAGTTAAAATTTACCTCCTAGAGAAACCTCCACAAAGGTCAAAGATAAGACACTTCTGGAGAACACCCAGAGGCAAGGGTTGTTTTAAGAAATGCACCCTCCTTTGTTTGAGTCCCACCTCCCAGGGACCCACATTCCCTGTCCCTTTTCTTTAGATAGGGGACAGTGGCCAAAGGCCTACTGGCAGCAGCCACAGCAAAGACGGGAAGGCATCCTTCACTGCCCAGCCGGTGAGGCAGCCAGATCTACCTATGGTGCTTAACAAGGAGCGGCGGCTCTACTTCGTTCGGCTTTTGGTGACAAAAATTCTGAAAGATGGGCCTTCTGGGGTTTCCTATTTGCCAGCTCAAAACATAATTGCACGGCAATAACCTCTTACTGCTTTTGGAATGGTCTTGTCTGCATTTAATTTCGGCTTGTCTAAACAATGTCGGCTCAGATAACGCTGCCCGAGTTGCAGCAAGGGTTTTGTCAGAGGCCCAGCTCGTTGCACGCCGCTAGAGGAACAGCTTTCTCAGCTGAGGCAACGCTGGCACAAGGCTACGGCCATGGCCACGGCACCAGGATGGAAGGTGGAGCTGCCAGTCTCTGCGTGGCTCTGAGGAAGGACCATGAGCCCTGGGGCTTTGTGGCCATTGGACAGAAGGCCGTGCTAAGTCAGAGAGTCTCACAGAATCATTAAAGTTGGAAACGACCTCCAAGATCAAGTCCAACCATCTATCAAACATTATCATGACCTCTAAACCATGACCCAAAGTGCCACATCCACATGTTTTTTGAACACCTCCAGGGATGGTGATTCCACCACCTCCCTGGGCAGCCTGTTCCAAGGCCTCATCACTCTCTCAGTAAAAAACTTTTTCCTAATGTCCAACCTAAACCTCCACTGGAGCAACTCAAGCGCATTTCCTCTCACCCTGTCACCAGTAAATCTCGAGTGGTTCTCCCATTCTGCTTGCAGGAGCGACACCAAACAGGCGGACGGTGCAGGTTGGAAGCAGTAGATGATGGGGAAGGAGGCAGCGATCTCCTCTGCGTAGATATAGCATCAGTTCCGATTTACAGCTGGGCTCATAACCTCAGCTGGTCGAATGGAGCTGAGACTCTGCTTGTGAACACTCAGCCCCAATTATGTCCGTTATTCCAAGCTAAAATCAACCCCTCTGCTAAGGGGCGTGGACCACATACATGCCCACCATGAAGGTGCAGAGGCCACGTCCTCACCCATCACTCTGAAATGGAGGGTCACCTGTGATAACTCGTTTAAATAATATTGAGGGGGGAAAGGAGGAACAGGTCCCACTGCACTCGCTGGCAGATAGGAGTATCTGTTCAGGAATAAGTACCTGCACTATGCACCTAGCACTATTCATCCCTTGTTGCATTAATTATTTGGCTTTTTCAGGATTTTCTGTCACCAGAGCAGATAGCCAGAACAAACTGTTACTGAGGAAACCTACCACCACAAATAAGGCAAAGTGAACAGGTGAGGAGAGAGCATTTAAATATCTGTTGAATATTTGTACATATAACGAATCATGGATTGTTATTTTCTCACCAAGGAGCAAAACACCCTATTTATCAGCTACTGCAGTCAGGACCATTCAGCTGAACCTGTGACATGTCTTTAATGAAATACATCCCTCCCACACTCTATTTTCCTTCTACTGCAGAAAAGGTACCTCTTCCCTGCTTTGCTGGACGGGCTCAGGTTTGCACGTGTGTGTAAGCAGGGCTTCTGAGCTGACAAATCTTGCTCGGTCGCCGAGGGTAACTCTGCATTTCCAGCCTGAACCAGTAAAGTTCTCACTGCTGAAGGGACTGTGAGCTACAGGATGCATCTTCCACGAGAATTCCGATGTCACGCACCTGCCATTAGGTACAATGCACACCTCTTTATAGCCAGCACTGCTGCCTGGAAGGCAGAATGAGAGATGAATAACCATTTCCTAGCCCATTTTTATTCAGCTGTGAGTCTTCCACGTGGCTGAATTGTTGCAGATAGTAAGATAGAATAACTAATCATATAGAGGAGATGGCATCAAGTAGTAACATACATGAATAAAAAGTGATTACAATAAGTGTGAGCCAAATAAATTAATATTTTGCCTTAGATAGGATTCTTTGTTTGGTAACTATTGCTTGTGCTGATGATATAACACATGCTGACACCAAATATCAATTCTAGGTAAATCCAATTAAGCCCAGAAGCAAAACAGCTGGATTAGCAGTTCACTGCATAAATTATTTTTCTTCCATTTACTTTGTCTTTTTGCAAATGAGCCTTTTAACATAAAAAAATTTAGCACTCAAGTTCCCCTTTGCTTATTAATCCCAGAAGCTGAAAATGAAGAAGGAGGGGAAAAAAAATAAAATATATATTTTCTTCCTTTGTTGTTTGAGTGCATAAGCTGTTCAGCTCCCTCGGTTTGTCTCCCCAGATTGGAGGTAGCTTTTCTTCTTCCTTGAGTAAGTTGCTCATACTACACTTACTGTGGCATCAAAAACTTGTGGGGTTTTTTAATTTTCAGATGATGCATTAATGCATAATTATTTGACATTTTGTGTTTATCTCTATTTCCTGATACTAAACAAGATGAATATAAAATCGGTAAGGCTGCAGTTCACTGCTCTAATTCAGTTAGAGCAACACAGACCACGCAGGAGCTGGTTTACTTGATCTTTTTCTGTTTTTCTTACTGTTTTTCTTCATTTCATGGCTGCCAGCATAAAAGGCAATGTAGAGACTGGGAATCAATACCTGCCACTCCTGTAGATACGCAAATAATCACAATCATTGATTGATTTTCAGTGTTCCGATTGTGACGGATCGGCTGGGAGGGACTCTGATCTCAGTTGTGCTACGGGAAATCCAGAGCAGTGATTCACAGCTGGAATTATCATACGGGACTGCCTCCGAAATCCCTGTTTTCCCAAAGACCTTGTGTGCAGGAGCCCAATGTCCAGCTTTCCCAGTAAACAGGTCCCACACAGGGGCCCAGAAGCATCACCCAGCCCAGAGGGTGACATTATAAGGCAACGTTTTCGTGGTGCCCTGGCAGTGCTGGGTTCACTTGATGATCTTAAAGGTCTCTTCCAACCAAAGCAATTCTGATTCTATGAAGTTACACCTAATATCTATGAACAGAGAGGAAGAGTAAGCTCTACCTGTGCAGTTTAGAAACGAAATTTTACTGCAAACTTCATTTGTGTTAATTACTTCTGAAAAATATTTTCCCTGGCAGCAGTAAGTAATTGCAATGCTACCTGTTGGTAATAAGAAGTTTGAACGTCCATTTATCATACACATCAAGAAAGAGCCAGTGGATATTCTAACTCATAACTCTGAAAATATATTGCAATGGATTTGTATTTCTAATATGTAACCAAACTATACTTATTTGAATGCTAGATACAATGAGAAGTAGCACTTTTTTTTTTCTATTTAAATAAAACTGGCAGTGCATGATTTAACTGAATTTTCCCCAACTCTCTCTTGGTTAAATTGCAATACTTGCAAAATACCAAGTAACTTCACTAAGCTGTGAGATACTAATGAAAATGCAGCAGCTTGCCACGTTTCCTTGTCATCGATGCTACAACCCAATAGTGGGAACATCATGAAGTATTTTTAATAGGAATTTAAACAAAACCATTTAAGTCCTTTTTTTGAAAGCTGGTAACCTACTTATCCCACATTCTGAATTATTTACAAGGTCTCATCATTGTGCAACTGAGTACTAAAATATAATAACAATGATGATAATAAATGTATGGGATGGTGGCATGTCCCTGGTTCTTTAAGCTTCCTTTATGCACTAATACAATCTTGAGGTTCTACACCAGTGAGGTTTAATGACTTGCTTTTCAAAGTCAAGTTACACAGTAAGGCCAGAATTTTAAGCACTGAGTCGAATAGACAGTTGGAGGCAAAGCGCAGCTCAAATTACTGAGGTCATCAGAATTTGGTTCCTTGTTAAAGTTTGGAAAAATGAAAAGGATCTTCATCAACTGCCTATGTCACGCAGTTCCATAGCTCGACTCCGAAAAACATACTGCCAAATAGGGTCTGAGAATGTGAGCAGCAAAAATCAGAAAAGGTCTTTGGACCTCTCTAAAAGCATCAGGAAAGGAGAAAAGTAAAAGCAATCCCCCTTTAGAAAGATTCAACACAGTACGTAGCTTTCTGAGGATTTTTTTTCAGTAGAAAAAGAAAGATTCCAAGCAAAAGTGGCTAAGTTTTCGCTGCTTTACTAAAAACTTTTACTTTATATTTTCTTTACCCAGAATTATACTATTTTTATGTCCCAATGCCAAGAAATCTGGTTAGTAAAGTGCCAGATTTTTTTTTTTATTTGATTTTATTTGATTTCATTAGGGACCATCAGCCTAGCTGCTTAAGTGCCCGACTACTGTTTGCAGTTAAACATTCATTAGGGAATCCCCAGTGGGTTCATTCATTTCACTGAGGTCCAATTACAGTGCCACAAAAGCAGTTTTTGCAGCAATTAGCTGATTTTTCCTGTTTATGTTCTGTCTCTTTAGGAAGAGGACTATTTTGTGGAGGTCAGATTTTTAATTAGGCGCAATTTAGGGCCAATAAGAAAACTGATAATTTACTAAATGGCTGTGGTGGACCTAAGTGCTCAGAGCAGAGGTAAATAACACAACAGGGACACCAGGAATAAGCTCTCCTGGTGTGTGTAGCTCTGAGCCCTATAGTGCAAGGAATAGATTATGTGTTAAATGGCTGTCAGGGCCCTCCTTTCGTTGCTCAAGAGCCACCACCTTATTAGCAAAGGGTACAAGGAAGCAAGTCCGGAACACGACCTGCAAAGAGCTGTGGGCTTCAGGGAGCTGCAAAAAGATCTCAGAGTGAAAGAAAACAACAAGAAAACCAACAGGTTCTACTTCCTGAAGATCTGGCAACACCGTTCTCAATGGCTGGGTCTTGTGAAGCCAATGATATTAAAGTGTGTGAGAAGACCTCAGAGTCACCATGAGTATGTGACTGGATTACCACGTGCCAGCTTGTATTTCTGCAAAGGTCTCTGCTTTCTACCTATGAATCATTACATATGGTTGGACTCAATGATCTTAAAGGTCTTTTCCAACTGAAATGATTCTATGATGCCATATTTTCTAAGAAAGTTGCCTTAGGAAACGAAGGACTGTGGCAGCTGATGAGCAGCACACAGTTAGAGATCTTGGGATCTCTCCTGAAAGAGTCTAAGTAGTCTTGCCACCTCAACATCTTCTCATCTGAAAACCATGATAGATGAATTTCAGAAATTTTATTTTGCTACGATGTTTGAAGAGACTCACAGTTGGCTAAAAGGTTGCTCTCTTACAGGAAATAGGTAAAGAAGGGCCAGAAGGTCACTGCATTTTTTTCTTCAACCTCTGACCCAGCATTCAACTACAAAGTCATAGCCAGACATGTAAAAAAGCAATACCAGCAAGAAGCATAAGCTACAAACACTGAATTTTCCTTGCAAGTTACCATTTCTGGCAGCATCTATAAAAACGCAGCGAAGAATAGGGCAGAAATTCCTTTCCTTTCTAGGCAAAAGAAAAATGTTCAATTAAGTTGTAAATGTGCAAATGTGAAAATCTATGATGGCCTTGTGTCTGAGCACACGCAGAAATTAACAACAGAATAATCTGGGAAAACCTCCTATCTTGATTAAAACAGATTCTGGTTTAATCACATCACGATTCTTGTCCTTCCAATGAAAACTCTTTACCTTAGCACACAGTCCACAACCAGTGCTACAGTTGTTAAGTTTCTTTTCTTAAAAAATAGGAGAAAAAAAGTAAATTCTGGAGAAAACACACGGTTTCAGCAATCTTTACAACATGAAAATCTGTTATTAGGTCGTTATTCCCTTTCTAATTATTTAGATAGCTAAAAAAGCATCACCTTGTTGTCAGTTCATCAGTTTTCCTCGTGCACAGAAATATGATTTAAAAATGCTGACTAAAAAAAAGGAATTAAGCAGCCACAGTTTGAGAACCTGGTGAACCAAAGACCATGTCTTTAAGAGAGTCTGAAAGGAATCCGTGCCGTGGGTGTGTAGATGGTGACTCTATGGTCTAAACCACCTAACACAGTGTAAGTTCTGTTCAAACTCAGATTCTGCTTTTGGTGAGGGCTCTTAAATCCATAAAGTAACAGAATAATGGGAATATAATTGTAAATCTTCAGTATTATTTCATTCAGTCAAGCATGCATAGGGTTGAGGAAGACCTTTTTTTCCTAATAAGTTTTAAAATATTTTCCACATTTTAGAGAAAGGTTTGGGAGGTTTCAAGAAAATGAACAACTTTTTTTTTTTTTTCCAATTTTATTGCAAGACTACAATACAACAGGCAACACACATTGCAACATTAACTCCTAATTACTTTGGAAACCAAATTTCATTTGGAGTCCAGCCTGACGCGCAAAGAACTCAGGATGGTAATTAATAACAATCAGCCACTGAAGGAACTTTGTATAAATAATATGCTGAACTATGTCCCAACAGGGCTAATACAAACACATGGACTTCAGCACGAACTCAGCCAAATGAAAAAAAAACCAAAACCAAAAAACAAAGAAAATCTAAATTTCCTACATTGTCTGCTTAGCTGTTCCCTCGCTGCATTACCCATCCTATCTCAAAGCCCAGGTTTGTTGTCATGAACATCATCAGAAATCTTTCTTTTTTAATGCAAGTCATATAAACAAGTTGCTGCTGGCAGCGAGGGGTTAGGTGCCACCCGCAGCAGGTAATTCCGGTGGAAAGACATACAATTAAGTGCCAAGGCAGTATTGCTATTATGGTGAGAATAACTCCCAAACAGACGAGATAAAGAGATGCTTTCACACCTCAGAGAGGCATTTCTGCTCATGCTGGCAAATATTTTGTTGTATCACCAGCTCACATCCCTCTGCAAAGGAAAAATATTACAGGAGCAGGAACTAGGGATAGAAATGAGCTGTAAGACCATCAGATCGGAGGTCAGTTCAGGTCATAGGGGACCGAATCCAACCTCCTGCTCAAGGTAGGGTCAGCATCACTTCATTCTCTTGTGACAGCATAGAAATGAACTAATTCAGCTAAAATAAAATAGATATATGTATACTAATTACAGTTATTAAAAAGTTAGACAAGTTAATCTGGCTCCTTAAGGAAATGAAACTAATGGGATCACACCGTGTCTATTTTCAGCTGTTGGCTCATTTCATCCATATTTAGCAGTAGGTTTAAAGGTGTGAAGGCTTAAGGTGATCCAAACAGAGGAAAAGTGGTGTCATGAACCACCCAGCTGTAGGTAAAGCTTCAAAGTACTTTAGCAGAGCCAGCATAAACCAGATATCCAACATGAAATCATTGAAAACCAGGCCTCCTATGTACTAGTCAAACTGCTTTCTTGCTTCCTTTTAAATGGCCCATCTCTTCCTTAGATGCAGAGAGGGCAGGCATCTTCAATTTAACTAGAAGCCCAAAGCACTGGATATCCCACGAGAAAGGGGATTTTCTGCTATTTGCATCTTAGTCAGACAACTTGAGGTGGTCTGAATGAGGCCACCTATTTAAGGACCTTCTTGGACCTCCAGGCTTTTTGTCCTTCTGCATATCAACTCAGAAGTCAGTTCAGAACTTAGTGGACATTCAAGAAACCACAGAAGGCTGCTTGACTAAAAGCCCCACTTCCTCATCCAGCTTTTCTCCCAGTGAAAACAGAACAACACGTCCCAAAGACTCCGAACTGCAGAGGAACCAAGTCATGGGAAGCAGCACTGAGACAATTACATGGCCAAATGGTTAACCATTTTTTGCAGGTATTTTTTCTTTATTGCTGTACTGCTTTTGAGGACTTTGACACAAGAGCAGAGCCACAATCTGCCCTGCTGTTTTCACCTGTTCAGCTTTTTCATCTCAGAATTTTAAAGCCCATTAGGTGCAACATTGCATACAGGTCCTATAAAAATTTCTTCAAAGTGTTTCAGTAACTTGAAAACCATATTTGGCAGTCTCTAAGACCAGAGTGCTGGTTGAGGTCATCTGATATTTAAAAACTAAATGAAAATAGACAAGTTCTTCCTTTTTTTTTTTAAATGTACATCTCAAAATTGACTGCTAAGCATCTGCAAACCACAAGAGATGTAGAAGGCGTACATCTTTCTTAGCAATGTGTCAGTAACTTTGTAGAGAAACAGAACAAATACAGAATCATTGTCAGCAAAGCAAGAGCCTCTGAAGGTTCTCGTGACTTCAAACAACAGAGGCAAGAGCATTCTTAATTAATAATGAATAATATAATCACATAAAATAACCTGTTGAGACACACTGCAGGTCTGCTGCTACTTGATTCTATGTGTGTATGAAGCACAGTGATGTTGCTTTTGGACAAAACGTTCTCAGGTGGAAGATTTTAATGCTAGATGTGTATTTTTAGGTGTCTAAGAAATTTATTGAGAAGTAGCAGTTTCTAATTATAGGATACCTGCAAAGCCAGAACATTCATCAGTTTTATTTAAAGTTTTTTTTGCCACTGTGTTTTGCATAGAGAAATAAAGAAAAAAGAATGTCCTTTCTCTGGCCTCCCTACTGCCATCGAATGAATGGAAGCTATTACGTTTTTATTACTGATCTGCACATTAAAAAAAAAAAAAAAAAAAAGATGGTCAAATACCCATGTACTCTCAAGTAGGCAATTTGCAAATATGATTCATTTCTCTGATTTAATTTTCTAAAATTGCCAACCGACCTTAGTCCTCATTCTGGGCTAACATTCAGTATTTTTTTTTTTTAATGAACCTGTTTTCAATAAAGGAAGAATTAAGAGGAAGGAGCAAAGGGGAATTGAGAAAATTAACAGTTTAGCTGATCTGCTAAATTTTGAAACAAAGAAAAGCAGTACAGTCCAAGCTGTAATAACCTTTAGATCCACGCAAGCCAAAGCTGCATTTTGCACCTGAACCATAAAACCACATCCTGAAAACTAACTTCAGTGCCAAGTTACATGCCACGGAACCATTCTGCAGGTAATGAAATCGCATGGGATGTGAGTCAGTCCAGAAATCTGACCTCGATTTTCATTCAAAGCTGACAAAAATTTAGCTGTAAAGAAGCACATCTACTGTTTAATACTATGGTGTACTGTACATTTATTTAATTATCATAATGATTTCAATCCTCACCTGAACTCTGTTTTATCCCGGTCTCTTTTTTTGCTGAAATTGTTTCACCTGTTCTTTCCAAACCTAAATGTGACAATGATTTCATACTCAACAACATGAGGCAATTCAACGTTCTTTGTCTAGAAAGAAAAAACAGGCCGTAAAATTATCAAACAGCATCAAGATACCAGCAAACCTCGAGAGGTTACACTCTGCTCCACAGGAGATCCCAAGTGCAACGGAGTTGACAGAGGGAATCAAATATTCAGGAGACTTAAGAACAAAATCTTTATCTGAACATTGCCTTTAATGCTCATTTTTCGCTTTCAGGAAATGAGAAGAGGATTTAGTTACTCAACAGTCTGCTTGCTCCCAAAGTAAGTTTTTGTCCACTAGAAGAATCGTGATTTTGCAGAATTTGTACTCTGTTGTTTTAACATACAACAGAGCAGCAGTCACACAGAGTGAACGTGTGAAGGGCTACCTACTGTGACATGATGATTCACACTCTCCTTACATCTGCCTTTTCTCCTTTCCTCCCACTCTACCTTGCAGAAGTAGATACTGATATTGCTGCGAAGAGTTTACCTCCTGCAGAACATGGCTTGTTACCAATTACTGCAAGCACACTGGAGAGTTCCATTTCACAAGCCATTACACAAACTAACCCTGTAGACTTTGAACAGCCCCAGTGACAAGTCAGTGCTTCCCTCTGCATGCCTGATGTACTAAATAAGACCAGTGCTTGCTAGAACCACATGAAAGAAACACACTGACCACTGAATATTCACTGGGAGCCGCACAGTAGACCCAGAGAAGTGAGCAGTGCCTCCCAGAGTTGGCAAATGCAACAAAGAGTAATGAGACGGCTTTGGGAACACAGGCACCGTGAATTGGTGTCAGTTCCCCACCCACTGCCTCCTGCTTTACCAAAGATTAGTGCTTCTTATTGCCTTGCATGCAAACTGCAATCTGGAATTTAGTCATTTTGACAGGGAAAAGAAAAGAAAGAAACATGACGAGACAAGAATCTCATTGTTTCAATGCCGTGTATAGTACTGTGATACTTCTTCTGGTGTTCCTCAGGTTGTTTTATTTCATCTGAAATATTTAATATTTCACCTATGTGCCAAGTACTTCAAATGACTTGACTATCAATAAATATCCATGTCGAAAGTAACAACTGCTGGGAAGAGGAGAAATAAAGCACAAACAAGAGCGGAAAAAAAATACTGATCCCACTGCATGAAACTATGTACATCAAAGAAGCTTTCCAACGAGCAGGCAGATGTCGATCAGTAGCCTTGATGCTGACAATGCATCAGTTGACAGACAGTTCATCAAATGCCTTATATACACTTAGAATCACAGGCTGGTTTAGGTTGGAAGGGACCTCTGGAGGTCACCTAGCCCAATGCAAGCAAAGCCACCTAGAGCTTGCTCCCCAGGACCACGTTCAGATGGCTTTTGAGTACCTCCAAACATGGAGACTCTCCAGCTCCTCTGGGCAACCTGTGCTCAGTTACCTGCACAGCAGCAAAGCGGATCACAGGACCAGTTGGACAGCATTCTTGGAACCAGTCACGACTGCATCATGAAAGACACGTGCCAGTGTGCACACGCACATTCACGTCCACGCGTGCGAGGCCTGTTTGCGGAGTTTCTGGCGGGAGCCCTCCGGGGAAGCAGCGAGTGCTCGCAGGTACTTTCTTTGGAAATGTTTTTCTTTCTCACTGGTTTCAAACATGCTCAGCCTATCAGTGAAACAAGAGGTAAACAAGGAGCCATCTCCGATTACATCTGTTCCCCAGGCCATCTCCAAAGCAAACATCGGTCTCCCAATGAAAAATACAACCATTACCCATTATTGGACGGATCCAGTCACTGCCTGACCACCGAGGTGCACGGTTAATGAATCTGCTCATTTCTAATAAAAATAAACCAGACAAAGGAAGTGGTCAGCTAAAGCTCAACTTGAAGAGAAGAAGAAAAGGGATTTAATAAAAAAATACTCAAGGCTGACATTTCAGTTTTATTTGAAACATGCCTTTCTCGGGAATGACATGATCACAGAGATACTATTAGTAAAGCCACACTCTGGCGCCGGACTTTAAGATCTTTGCCCATATGAATTAATTTGGGAAGCAGTAAAAACCAGAAAGGAAATTCCTCTGGCCCTGTTATTTCACAGTTCAAGCTTCAAATTAAAGTATTTCAAAACAGAGCATAATAATGTATCAGTCAAAATGAACCAAACTGCTTCTTACTGCACTAGCAGAAACAATATTTTAAGATTGTATCTGTATTCCCCAGTTCCTCTCCTGTCTATTCAAGTTATTTAGGAATCAAGCAGTTTATATAAAGCAGTGATCAAGAAAAGCTCCAGGAGAAATAATCTGCAAACCACAGTTTTTTAAAGAGGTATTTTACAAGATACATCTTAGATTTTTTTTCAGAGAATAAGGCAGCTCACACACTGAAGATTCCCTTCAAATTGAAACTTTTTTTCAATACTGGATCAACATTTCCACTGAATAAAAATTCAAGTATTTTAAACTTCAAATAGCATAGTTACGAGACAGTTTAAAATCCACACAAACTTAATTTCCAAGTGAAAGCACAAATCAAGATCTTTACTTTCGAAATTCTTGTTAGAATTCCCTAAAACTGGCAGTGACATCAATCTTTTCTTGTGAATTTCGGTTATGCAAGCTTATTTTTTAGTGAAAGAACTTCCAGCAAGAAAAAACAAATTCCTGAAAGAGACTACCCTGTCTTTCAAGAGGCACTGAGAAACTACACCGGCTTTACGCTTTCATTGTATTTTTTTCCAAAGGAAAACTCCACATACTTTCAGTTTAAGTATTATTTTTGATTGACTTAAGGAAAACAGGATGGGCTCAGTACAAAAGGAAAACAGAGACTGTAACGTCACGATTCTTTCCAAAGTTTTTGATTTGTGTTCCTCAGCAGTGACCTTAACATCCCACGAATGAATTTAGCGAGTGCGGTCAAAACCACGAAGTGAGTTTCCACGTCACAGAAACTGGCACGTTCTCTGCTATCTGAGGTTTGGGCTTCATACTGTGACAATCCGCTAAAAATTTTGAAAAGAAACCAATATAGTGGCTTTTCCACCAAGTTTTGGAAGGAATTTGGGATTATAAACTTCCACACTTTAATTCTAATTAATTCTAAGTAATTCTAATTAATTCTAAGTAATTCTAATTAATTCTAAGTAATTTAAAAGTTTCAGCTGAAGTAAAACCTCTTGGCCATAAGGCAGTGGTATATTTGCTGTGTTATCAGTTATCAGTGAGACAACCTTTTTTTCCTCAGCTGACCCAACTGCTCGCTTGGCGAGCGGACACCACCAAACCCACTAGCGGAATGCTGGCAATCAAAAGCCATTTTAACTGCTTAAAGAGAGCTGCTCTCACAGCTCCAAAAATGTTCCGTGGCACCTCATTACAATACTGGTAAAACAGAAAAAGGATGTGATTAGGAAGTGTCTGACCTTTATGAATGTCTTCTCTTCTGTCACTGATGGTCTGGTCAGCCCTACAAAAAAATAAATCGAGCCAGAGCTACCAGTATGGCCTCGAGTGTCCAATAATTTCTCAATGTGCGAATGAACAAATCCTCCCCTTACAACGTCCCTACTTGGGCAACATGAAATCCTAGGGCATTTTATTCCATGTCATCTGAGCAAGGTGTGACTGGATTAATGTCCCCTGGGAAGGACTTTTAAGATCCTCAGATTTTCTTCCCCATTTTTCTCCTCTGATGTGCATATCATGATGCACAAATAATTTCTTGATTTATTCTCGAAACAGTTTGGGAATTTATGGTTCTTGCTTCACTTCTGCCTCAGCTCTGGCTACCAGAGACAGAAATTAATCCAGTTTAGAGAAGCTGGGCAGGGGAGAGAAGGGAAGTATCCCTTTCTCTACAGGTGTAATTCCAGTTCTATATTGTAAGGAAAAGACAAGACCTAAAAGCACTGCCCTCAGAGAAGTGTCCACACAGCCAGACTGAAAAACAAGATGAAGTTTGTCTCCAGCAGGTGTGTGATTCTATTCTTGAAAGTAAGCTCCTCACAGTCTACTAAGCAACCTGCTGCATGCATTAGAGAAAAATTACTTTAGACAGATGCGAACGTTTTAAAACAAAACTATAAGAAGAAAAAGAAACAGGAATAAGCCCTCTAAGTAACTAAGGAATAATGAGTAAGACAGAAATAAGCCCTCTCAGCAGCAAGATAAGACATGACGAGCAAAGTTGGATTTTTTACTCCTGACTCTGGCACCCTCATGCTGTCTGACATTCATTTGGGGCCAGGTTCATAAACATCTGCATGATGAACATTTGGGATTTCAGGCCAGGAGCAGAATCATCATTGTCCTGAGCAATGAAGGCAAGTGTGACAAAGGGTGGCTTTAGGGAGCTGCTGGGTTTTCACCTGGATCAGTGTGTCTAAACTGAAGTAAAGATGGCCAGGGGTCTCTGTCCCTGCTTCTACCCTGCCCTTCCAGTCCCTTCAAAACCCCTGCTGTGTTGTATTGTGCCTTGTTCTGTGGATTTTGGCATGTTTTCTAGAGGCTATGCAGCAAGGTTTTCATATTTGTGAAAGACAAGCCACAAATGACAAAGTAAGATAATGTTATTCTTTAGCTGCTGTCTTTTCATGCAGCAAGTTTCCTCCTTCCTATATCTGGGTCTCCCCCAGCAGTACAAACGTGGAAAGGAAAACCTGTTGGGATTTACAAAAATAAAACAGAATTATTTTGTTCTGGGGCAGATACTACAGGGTATAGAGTAATTCAGAGCATGCACCTCAGTACCTGGACACAAGCACGCTACACACCCAGCTCCTGGGTCATCACCTGCCCCACAAAAGGATCTGATCACGGTACCAAGAGTTTCTTACAAAGGGCAGGGTCAATGTCTGGAAAATGTGTTTTGCTTCTTTGCCTCCCTTCTAAATACCATCTACACTATCATATTTGTGTGATGGTAACACATGTTCTTCCTCTTCTCCCTCTCTTTATAGACTTTCCACGAATTGTATTTCATCTTCTCACAAGCACTAACTTTAAAAATATGAGCCAGACAGAGACTGTCGTGGCTTCTTTCAGTGGAACCACCACAGGGAGGTTGAGTCCAAGACTGTGTTTATACAAAGTCATCAGCAACAAAGTATAGTGTAGTTTCATATCATTGTAATCTCACTCCCTCTTTGTCTTGTTATCTACTTCAGCAAATTAGCATATAAAACACAAAAAATGATTGGCAAAAATTAACTGTACATTTCTCCTTCAGCTGAACAATTTACATGGCATTACAGGGGGGAAAAGATTAGTTTTTCAAGTTATAAGCAAGCATTATTTTGCAATCTTTGGCCTGTAACTGAAAGATAATAGTTTTAATTTGCATTCAAATAAAGTAAATCTCTCAGTGTAAAAGACTTTTTATAGTTCCCATAAACCAGAAACCGATTAAAGTGTAGACAGTGTAAAGAGGACAGAAGGATAAATCAACCAGACAAACAAGATGATCAAAAAAAGAAGGAAAAATAATCCTTTCTAAATGTTCATTTAGCTTCACAAATCCTATGCGTTACACAAAAGTGTTTCTCATCTCTCCAGGTTCCTGCCGTTAAAGTATCGACTTTAGCTCAGAAGGTAAAACCCCTATTTTGGGATATCGAGCCTGTGAGCCCTGGAAATACTCTGACTTTGTCTTGTTAACTCCAAATCCTTTTACTGGGAGCCACTGCCAGTCTACTGGGAAGGGCTAAGTACCATCGGCTCCTTAGTCTAAAGTTTTTTTACAAGCATGCCGGTGTCGTACCTTTACTGTGGCAACATGTTGTATATTTCTGGTTTTGAAAGTGCAATGTGCCCGTAGTTTCCTCTGAAGTGAGAGGGGATTATCAGTATCCTGAAGCTCGGAACAAACCCTCTAAGTTTTTTTTAACCCAGGGGGAACACTGCAACAAAGTACGAGTTGCTCTCAAAATCAGTTTTGCTTTTCAGTTTGTTATAGTTTAACGGAACACATGTAAAGAGCTCTGAGAACAGAGATCAAAACCAGGATGTTCATCTGTCATGAAGTGAAGTATACAAGGTAAATAAGCACAGTCTCATAACAAGATACCTATGAGCCAGACCCCTGAGTTTTGCCCAGTTTCCGTTCGCTTCCCAGTGCCACCCCTCCACCTGAAAGGTCCTCCTTCGGGAGGAGCAGCTTCCAGAGACTTTGCATCTGGCTGAGTACATTAATCTCCAGGCTAATTTACAAAAGGTCCATTTTACCTGCTCAGACCTTTGAAAGAAACTCTTTCAGGCCCCTGTCCTCAGGAAAGGGGGGCACTTGGTGGGTCCTGTAGAGCTGATACCGACAACTGAGCTCTGCAAAGTGAGGGGAGTTGAAACCAAACCTTCATTGACAATTTTATCCTGGATAGTTGCAACTGGCTCTCCTTTTGCCCTCTGAAGGAACCCCTTGTTTCCCAGCAACTATATAGAGACAACAGGTAATTAACCCAGGAATTTGGAATTGACTTGGAGCAGCCGCTGCCCAGAAGTTTAACACTGGACCCAGCACTAAATGAGCTTAGCATTGGGTTAGGTGCAAACAATCGATGTCTTTCAGGTTTCGAAAGAATTGAAAGTCTTGAAGTGACAACTAATTTGAGAATTCTACTTAGAATTAAATTACGTTACAGTGCCACAAGTCTCAAAACTAGGGACTAGTTCCATGAAGCCCCATTCTACTTATTAGCATAAACATATATATCTAATCAGGAAATTACAATAATGCAGCTATTGATTAAGCTTCATGTCTGTAGGTTCAAAGGTGCACATGTTCTTGTCAGGACTGTAATTCCCCTGCACTGTGAGAAATGGAGAACTGATCCGTCCTGACGGAGGAGGCACTTGGTAGAAACAGCTCTTGCATGGCTGAGGTCTTCTACCAACAGAAATATGCTTCAGCACGACTGTTTTGAGTGAAATCGTGTCAGGATATGGCTCAAAGTATTTTGTCTGACTTCCTATCCTAGCTGAACAGTCTTGTTTCTCTAATACATCCACACAATGAAAGAGAAGCCTTAATCAAAAAGTTTTGAGAGATCCAAACCACTTTTTCCCCCAAAGGCATATCCTCCTGCCTCTCATTGTAATCAGGGACTGAATTTGGCCTCCAACAGCGGTGCCATCACCTGTGACAACAAAGACTGCGGAAAAGTGGTGCCTTCTCTACTGTGTATTTCAACACAATGAACAAAAAAGCAGCAGTTGGGGATTTTGGAACAGAAGATCATGTTTTGAGTTGCGTTAGAAACCCTTCTGAAGCCGGAGTTAGAAAACCTGATGTTTAATTCTTAAAAACTGATTCTGCAAGAAACTGTGTCTCTGAAATAAAAAGAAGAGGCTTGGTGGTTTTGTGGTATTTTGTTCAGTTGTGAGCCCATAAGAGGCAGGAGTTTCATGAAGACATAGAAATCAAAAATAGCGTTCTGTCCTGTCAGTACCTGACTGATTATTTGCTTTAGAAAAAAGAATTTTAAGAATTGTAAGTCCAAATGATACAATGCTGAATATCAATAGAGCAACAGTATGAAAATGCTGTATTTTTGTTCTAGGGAGATGTTTCTCTATGCATACATATGAATATTTAAGGTTGCTTTCAGAACCTGTTGCTTTCAAGAAACAAGGATAATACCCAAATTGTTCCCATTTCTGGAAAAGTCTCTATGTGAGGACTGTATACTCAGCTAACAAGAGAAACTTTGTCTCCATGGTTTTACAAGTAACAGCTTCACCAACTTGAAGTAGAAAATGGCAAGGAAACGACAACCCAAGTGACAGCTTTCACAGCAGCCAGTCTTCCTCTGCACACTTACGACTAAGGGCAACCATATTTCTCACAACCTTGAAATCAATTGCTTTGATGAGCAAGAATACAAAGCACACCTTGGTTCCCTGCATGGAACTGCCCCTAAATTTCATACAGAAGATAAGTTCTTTTTTGTACAACTACAATGTAAGAAATGATGCAAAAAACAAGTGCGAGATTAGTACTTTGAAGCAAAGAACAGATGGTGGGGGCAGGAGGAGAAAAAGTGAAGCAGACTCATCGAAGGGAACAAGTAGATATCTTTGGGTGACCCAAAGGACCATTCCTCTACTTAAGGTGGTATAAAAAGCATCCCACAACATCCATATACAAGCAAATGAAGAAAAACCGGAAACAAAATAATCCTTCAGCCTCCTGTTTAGCTATGACTAAAGGCATTCTGAACAAGATCAGTGCTGGATTTCTCTCCTAATAGATAAGGTGTTTTCTACACAGCCCAGGGCACAACCATACGTGGTAGGATACAGCACACTGCAGTTGCAAGCATAAATGCGTCTTGTTGGGAGAAAAAAAAAAAAAGCCTTTCTTTATATAAGTGGAATATCTAATCCTGTAAATGTGGCTTTAAGGCTGGTGTCTGTTACACTTTATTAAAAAAGGAAGAGCGAAACACAACCCAAACCCCCCGATTTACTTTTAAAACTGTTAGAGCAATGCAAAATTGATTATTACTTATGTTTCTAGATACAGGGCAATAAACTTTTAAGGCCCCATCTGTCATTGCACCTGAGTGGCCTTCACAGGACGTTTGCACAACAGCAAAGGGCTAAATTCAGCACGAAGAGAAGTGGGTGCAACTGGAATTAAACTGTTTATCTGATGCCAGCGGTAAACTCAGCCTTTCAGAAGGAAGGATTTTATGTAACACAACAGAATCTGCTGATACAAGTCCCTTGAAAATTATTTAATGACTGGAAATCTTTGAGGGAACGGAACAGATGAAGTTCCTCAGCGGCCTTTTACAACAGCCACTCCACTAATGAACATCTGGAGCTCTTGCTGCTCTCTCACTTTTATACCCACTAATCCGTACAGCGTTAGACCTTTATGTGTTCATGATAAGCTGGCAGCAAAGGCTGCCTTAAATAGAAAGAGAGGATGAAGACAATTTTTCCATTAACAATACATTTCCCTTTGGAGTCTGAGGTACATTATCGGCCTGTTCCAAGAGCAGAACATCAACTGCCTCCTATTTGTGAAAGATTATGATTATTATTATAGCTTCTGGCTGAAGATCTTTCTTGAAACAAAAACCTCAGGACTATTCCTGTCCACAACCAAACTAAGATACCATGTATGACCACACTGAAAAAATCCATTCCCCTGAGTCACTTGTTTTGAGGTGCAAGATTCCCACCAATTTCTCCATCAGCTGCCCTTAAAGGCAATGCTGTTTCAGATCAGCCTTTCTGCAAGGATGAAGGCATGAGAGCGGCCACCTGGCTTCCTACACTACTCCCTGCTAGGAGAAGGTAGAATCATAAACCCCACTCCAAGTTGCTTGCAGTGGCTGAATCACATCTTTTTTGGCAGCCCCTGAAGTCCATCAGGGAGGAGGCAGCTCCTGCTGGCCGTCTCTCAATACAGCATCAGAGATCTTCTCCATTTCTCCACCAGCAACTCACCCACAGCAATCTGGCGACACTCACCTCTCTCTGAATCACTGTTTGTCCTCTTCCTTTCCAGCAATTATGCTATAAATAAATATCCCTTCAAATGCTGGTTAATAAGAAAAGAAAGGGCTTGTGAAACTGGTGACACCATACAGAAGGTTTTGTTTGTGAGGATGTTACTGAGAACTTGCATGTGCTACATTCAGCCAAGCCTGTTAAAACTCTGCTTGGATTTTCTTTGGTTTTAGTGCATCAGTATTCCTTCCAAAACTTTACTTTTAAATGACTTCCCATCTCATTCAACTGCAGCATTTCACTCTTCCCTTCAGGGGTTTCTCCACAGATTTTAAAACATATCCTTTTGAAGCTCTTGAGCACCACGATCCCTGTTTGTTACACTCAGATCCTTCAGGTTCCTCTGACATCCCAGGTCCAGCCCTCAGAGTGGTGTAAACGCCACTGACTGTCACAGAGCTGTGCTCCTTCACCCTTGCCAAGACCCACCCCCAGCCTTTGCTGATTCTTTATAGATTTCTCCACAGTTTTCAGTAATCATGCTTCTCTGACGTAAGGAAAGCCTCCTTCCTAACTTTCCAAAAAGATTTTTTTCTCTTTTATTACTTTTTTTTTTTTTTCTCCTTTTCCCCCTCATTTTATATTGGTTGGCAGGCTAGAACTGTTGCAAGTCCTCTACTCTGAAGCACAGAGGCAGGAAAAACTTACTCTGCATGGGGTAATGCTGTGCTGGGCTTCAGCTCAGAGCCTGAGCTCTGATGGTAAGGAAGAGAGCACATTAGCAGTGTATCTCTCTGCTCCTGCTTTTCTTTTTGGCAAGAACTGCTACTCTGAGCCAGCAGGTGTTTAATGCTATTATATTTATGGGTAGGGAAAGCTGTTGAATTTTAAAACATCTGGGTGACATAAATTATCAGAACTTTTTTTCCAGTAGAAGGCTAAAAACTGGTTTCGAAATCTGCAGAAAAGCATTAGCAGCATTGACAAAAAATGCATTTATTTTTGAACATTTGACCATATGACTCTAGGATCCCACAAGTATCCTCCTGTTCATAGCTACAGGGCCCATAGCATGGGAGCAAGGAAAGACTAGGCAGACAGGCAGTAGCCAAGTCTCACCAACATTCCATTTCTGGTGGGTTCCAGATGGAGCGCTAGCATGCATCTAAAGGCATTGTTGTTCCTCACATTGTCTCCCGGATCTCGTTCTGCAAGGTCTGATCCACATTCTTCTTCCTCGAATAGGTCTGGCTGCTCTTAGCTCTCCTGGAAAGTGTAATGGGGGGAGGAAAAGGGGAGGGAAAGGGGAGGAAAATCTCAAGTTGGAAAAGTTCACTGGCTCCCATGATGTGAAGGAGCCAGCAAACAGCACGAGCAGGTCACATGAAGCGTCTAACACACTCAGTGTTTCATTTGCTTTGCAGGCAACAGGTTTTCTTGAGGAGAAGTAGCGTGAGCTTCTGAGAGACTGAGGACCTGTGGGCCAACAAGAGAGAGGATGAAATGCAGCCACTGGAAGATGACCTGCAGATGCTTTATGTGTTGCAGAGTGCGAACCTAATTTAGGTGCCTGAAGGGCTTCTGGAGCCTCACCTTACACATTTGGGTTTAAAAAGTCTCTGAAGTGCTCTGTTGCAAGCTCAGCATGAGAAGCAAGTGCTCATTCATCCGTCACCAACTTGTAGGCTGCCTGGGACAAGCCACAGAGGGATCACTATCTTCCCAGCACCCAGAGGTTGGCATCACTGAGCGCAGGCTGACTTGACAATTTCTGCTGGAGTAGAACCAAGGATCTCAGGTGGTCCACACCGAGTAGAAGACAACAAATTTGCATCTGTGTCAACAGGACAGATGTGCTGCTTCTTGGCACAAGAGGTGATCCATGAGGCCTGTGCCCAAGCTAGAAACATAACTCCAGAAATACAGAAGCATAACTTTTCCAGAAGAAAATTCTTTACAATGAGAACAATTAAATAGGCTCCCAAGGGAAGTGATGGCCTCCCCTACACTGGTCAGTTTGAAGACTCAACTTGACAGGGTGCTGGGCCAGCTCACTTAAACCAATTTTTTTTTTCTTTCTGTGGGACCAGGTGATCCTTGAGGTCCCTTCCAACCTGGCATTCTGTGATTCTAGGATGATTCTATGAGCTCCTGTGGCCTGCCTCTTGCTGCTGGGCTTTCTTCCCTGGGATGCTCTTCTGCTGCTTCTTTCCCTTGTGACCCTTCTTCTCGCTATCATTTTTTTCTCCTTTCCATCAAGATTTGCTAGAGCTCAGAACTGATCAGCTCTATGAGGAATTTCAAGCCCATAAATTTGACACACAAAAGAAACACTGCAGTGATTTGTTAACAGCTATAACCATCAATGTGTGAGAAATAGGAGCCAAGGAAATAAAGTGCTTCCCATAAATGTTTTCTTTTTTTTCTTTTTTTTTTTTTTTCTTTTAACAGCAGTTAACCAGTAGTACAAACCAGTTAAGCAGTACAAACCACACTAATGTGGTTTGTACAAACTAAAAAGATACATTTCCTTCGTGGGTATTCAGTATTGTCTGGTCTATGTAGGACATAAGAGAAGGAAGAGGGGAGGTACAACTATCCTATAGCACAACATACTATGCTTCAGGTAAACGCTTCCGTTAAAAGTGCACACCACGCGCACAACTAAATATTTTCTCTGCTCTGACTGAGGATGGAACAGTGTCCCCTGTTTTCAAACACTCCTGATATAAGGGGAAGGTCAGATGTAACTAAAAACGTGATGTCTGGCCTCCAGCTACACCCTAAGCTGTATTTATTTAGGGAAAAAAAACAAACCCTGATGTTTGGGATAATATTACCAACTGTGGACAAGGACTGAGATGAAAGATGGGCTAGGAGCACGATGTCCTGGCCACCCTCAGACCCACTACAGCTCTGGCTTCTTTTCCCCAAGAAAGAGCAGAAAAAAAAAAACAGATAAGCCCAGGACTTCTCAAGTCACCTTGGTTTCACTGTCAGTCAACGGACCTGAGCATTTTCCCCTCTGTGGCTTTAAAGACCTCAGCCAACTGCTTTCCCCAGCGAAGCAGCCCCTTTTGCCCGCCCCGCTGCAGCTGGGGAACAGCCGGGTGGGAAGATCCTTTGCCCCCAGGACTCCCCAGAGCACAGTGTGGTTACTCGAGTGGCGCACAGGGAGTATGGTTTGGCTCTCTACATTTCCTGTTGTGAAATTTTAACTTACTCTGATTATTGTCGGTTTTGATGACTGCCAAGTTATTCCTCCTGTCCTTACCTTGCTTGGATACCATATATATACACACACATGCACATATATATATCCAGATATTATTAGACTTATTATTTCAAACCATTAAAACATATTCTTTACAATAAATTTTAAAAAATCTTCGCTTTTCTCAAGTCCTGTGGAAATTTTAAAGGTCTAAGCTTATACCCTATCAAAATCCCCAATTATGCGAATTTTTACTTTTCCAATTTAAAATTGCTTTTAACCGAAAGCAAAACAAACACAGGCAGTTATTGCTGGCACATACCCTTAACTTTTTTCAGCAGTTTTTTTACCAGCTATTCCCTTGAGCTACATTTCAAAACCACAGCTTATTTTAACTCCTGTACAAGAGAAAAGATGCTATGTCATTTTCATGACTACACGAGGAGATCTATCATCATCTTTTCTAACCAACTACTTCCCTTCATTCATCCCCAAATCTATGTGTTGTTAAATATAGTGTAATACAGAATAAAATCCTATACAATAGAGTGGTTACCTCATCTAAAAATCGGTTTTCTCTGTTAACTAGTGGTTTTCCACTACTTTCACTGCCTGAATAATATCTTAAGAGCTTAAGGCAAAAGAAAGTACTTAAAGGCAGCATTCTACTTATTAAATACCAAACACTCCTAAATTATTCTGAGAACAAACTAGAAAAATATTAGGCTGTGCACCATAAACTTACATTCTTTTACAATTCTTTCCCTTCCAAATTGCACAAATTATTTTTGCAATACTAAAATTCAGTGAACACTCATTGTGTAAAATGGTGCTTAGGGAGGAAGGAGCTGCCAGTACCACATTATTTAAGAGGGTAGGTTGTGTCAGAAGGGCTTTAAGACCTTCGAGTGTTCAGGTTCTACCTTCACAGAGATTTAGGGGTCAGGACACTTCAAAAAGGTGAGAGAAATGCCCCCTTCAGCCCTCCAAAGACAGCAGCAGAGAAGCAGCGACCCAGAAATGGGGCTGAAAAGACTAATTTGTTCTCAAGGACAGTTTTGGTAGAGCAAGATTTAGCAGTTGGGCTTGAGGGTTAATCTGAAACCAGCTCTTTAATCAGAGGGTGGTACAGCTGGGAAACTGAGGCACAGATGCACAGACCACTAGAAGAGATGCGATTCGACCTTATCCCAGAGACAATTAAAGAGTAGGGAATTTAGGAATCTAATAACCCATTTTGGAGTTTAGCCAAGATGCCGAAGCAGATGCACAAAGCTGTTGCAAGGATGCTTTGTGTATTCTTTATCATTTTAATATCTTATGTTATACCATATGCTCCCACATTTCAATCATTGCAATAGAAGCCACAAAAGAGGTAAAAAAAAATGTTGACAAAACATTTATAGAGATTAAATTCCCTAAGGATCTTTTGGGTCTGGGATTTTACAGGCATTCCATTTTCAAAATGCTGCTAGACTTAAATAATCCTGGGGAAATATTCCTTTCTCCAGGGGACAGTTGGAAACACAAGCCATAGACTGTGCCCAGTGACGGAGGAAAGTCCACAGACTGAAGACAAATAGGAAAAAAAAATAAAATATAATCCCAAAATCATATGAGAAGGCCTGTGGCAAGAAAGAGAAATATTCAGAGCAGGGGACACCAGGCCAGGAAAGAGCATGGCCAGAAGAGCTACCACACAGCTGCTTCCTCTCCTGCTCCCTCTCCCAGAGCTTTGTCCTTTAGCTGACTCTGGCTCTGTCTCCTTTTGCAGGCTTCCTGCTCTTTGTAGATTTAAACAATTCTTTGTTATTTGTTTATGTGCTTTTGGCTGTTTGCTTTGCAAAATGCCTTTTAGTATCCCCACGTTTCTGTCTCGTATTTACCTGCCATTAACTATAATCCTCTTCATAAGCTTCTTCCCTTCCTGTCGAGAGGCACGTTCAGCTTTTCCAGAATTTTGCCTTTACCTATACCTATTAATTTGCAATCTTGCTCTTTGAGTTGCTCTTTTTTTTTTTTTTTCCTAGGGGTAGTCATTTATTACTCATTTTATGGGATGTTTAAGTAGCCCCCATGCTGAGTTGCAACACTTTAATTTCCTCACTTTTCACCTTAACATCTTTTTTACTAGCTTCCTCATTTTTAAGCCTTCAATTTAGTGCTCAATTTAGCATCAGTATACTGGTGCTTGGTACAATTCATCCTCTGAGGACGTTACTTGGAATTATATTATTACTTAAGTACATCTACATTAATGTCACTTTTGTGTGACTGCACCACAACACAAAGACACATGAGCTCACTGTACGTCGCCCAGCTCAGGTTAAACAATTAAAACAGGTAATACAAAATTTGCTTTGAGTTTCAAGAGGTCACTGGGAGCTTTGCCCCAAAACCAGTATGCCCAGATATGCAGTTTTACATACAACAGAAAATACAGAAAACTCGGCCAGCAGCAGTTTCTGGAAGGGTGGGTGCGGGGGTGATGAAGTTTAGAAGCTTTGCTCATTTGTTTTTTTGTTTTTTTTTAATTTCATGGCTGCATGTGTTTTCTGTTCAGTTCTCATTTGCACAAGTATAAATCTATAAGAACGCTAATGAAAGCAAAACCTGATCCCATTTTTAAAATCCAAAGTAAGATAATAGGAAAGGGGAGTAGGAGAAAGGCTCTCCACTCACCTCCCTTACGGAGAATAGAGTCACATCAGGAAATAGGGTAAATAAAGAGCATCACACCAAAATTCAGGGAGACCAGTAACTCCAACTGAGGGTTTACCACACACTGCATGTGAACAAAGTGCCTCAACAGAAAATCCTGGTCAAATGTGGAGTCTTCCACAGAAAATCTTGATTACCTTAAAAATTGAATTTCTGATGGTTAATTGAATCTGTTTTTTAATGATACGCACCTCTGTGCTCTCCTTAGGGCCATGGCCTTCCTTTGTGGGATTTTATGCAGTGCCTCTTGTAAGATGATGGCAATCCTTGTCCAAATGCCTGGGCCTTCTCCTAATGTCAGGTTTAAAGCAACCCCCTGTTTCAGTTTTATGCCTGCATCTCTCACTTTTGCTTTCAGATGCAGAGGACGAGTCACCTGAGCATTGAAAAATAAACAAAGAAAACGGGGTATCACAGTACTCCTCAGGACACAATTGGCTCCTCAGACCATAGTGTCATCCAGCAAAGCTGGTTCCTTTATTTTCTGAAGCCAAAACCAGCTGAAAAGTTCAGATACGCATTTATCACGACAATGGAAAACACAAATGGGCTTCTTTTCCTTTTCCTTTGTATGAAGTCATTACCAAACATATTGACTCAGAACCCCAGGGATTTGGAAGCAGCCAGATTTCAAAGAGGAATAAAAATACTAGGATTTTTCAGCAATAAAAGAGTGAACTTGAAGCTACAAAGGAGAAAAAAAGAGAGAGGGAGACACAAAAGCAGTCAGAGAATTGAGAATGAGGACTTTGCAATTGAAATAATACAGTTACAAAATGAACTAACTTGAAATCAACATTTCAGAACATTAAAAGCTGGTTCTTCTAAGTGTCAATGGGGAAGAACCAAAGCTGCAAGGAACAGAAATTCACATTTTTGTTAATAGGAAAAGGGATAAAGTGTAAGTGACAGCGCAGGACAAGGAAAATGGGTAAAATGACAATTCTGATCCAGCCTTTTTTTAACCCCAACACCAAACAACTCTGAGATACCTTAAAAAGGTCACTTTTTAAGTATGGATAAAGGGTATTTTTGCTCCTGTTGCCATCTGAGTTGCCATTAACTGTGGATTGGCCACTGTTTCCAAAAGCTCTAGGGAAAGGAAGTGCCATCTCTAGCCCTGTCCTCCCTGGAGCAGCAAACAGCCAGGGATGGGGTAATAAAACACAGAAGTGACCCTACAGACTGCACATGAGCACCGAGATGTTCCATTAGCTTCTGCTGCCACTGACACAAGGTAAGCCTTCAATCTATCCCTGCCCATCCATCCCAACTGCCTCTGGGTTGTTGAGCAGTTTTTGCCTTTCCAACTATATGCTGATGAGTTTTTCAGCTTCTGTAAGAGGGAGAAGCTCATATTCCAGTAATGCAGATTTCTACAGCAGTATCTTTCCCTTTTCAAAATATTCAACAGGATGCTAGAAATGTTAAGCTGTTCCCTACCCAATAATCTCCTTAAAAGGACATCCTGGGCCCAATTGCTTTATGATGCTTCTGGTAATACACATTAATAGTCAGCTATATAGTTATGTTCCAAACCCTATCCAAGATGTTCCATAATCATTTTTTTTACCTCATAGGAGATTCAAAATTCAATCGACTGGCAGCCTAGGCAGGAGAAAGCTATGTTTAAACATCATCCCCTGCGTGCCTGCAGAGTATAATACTTTTAAAAAGCTCATTTGACATATAGAAAAACATTTCACTCTCCATAAACACAGTAGCTGTGTGTATAAAAGAGCAGGTAAATTAAACTATCTGAATGAAAAAAGAGCTGAACAACGGGAGCGAAAATCAGCTGAATTGAAATGAGCAAATTTGAAGTTCTTCGTATCAAATAAAGAGTGAGGCAGGGAAAAAAAAAAATCCCTCTGAAATATTCATGTTCTGAAAACATGCTTAAGTATATATAAAAATTCCAGTTTTTCACTTTTATCAGGTCACGACTCAATCCCCGGATAGGCACATTCTGACCCAGTAGTTCTCATTGTGGGATCAGGGCTTAAATGACCTATTTGGATCTTAGATAGAGCAGCTGCTCTAGGGAGAGCCAGGCTCTCTGCAGCATCTGTCTTCCTTAATGGAAAGCAACTTCTTATTTGTTTACCTGCAAAGGGCTGCAAGTGCCATTACAAGAGAGCCCTGGCCAATTTTAGTGTCACGTCCTGAGATAAAAAAAATTCTCTTTGATGTTCTATGTTGGTTTCAATCAGGAATTTTCAACTTACTTTAATTGTCCTGTATTCCTTGCACCAAACATTAACAGTAGGAAACCTGAAACATCCCCAGTGTTACTGGAGTTGTGAAAAAAGGAGATACTCGGCTTACTGAATTATTTCCAGCTACTACTGTAGCTCTCTCTGCATCTCTAGTAGAAAGAGGAAAAAAGTGAAACCTAATCATTAAAAGAAAACCTGTTTGGATTGTTTGAAGTGTGAAGGTCTCATGTTTTGTAGTTAGAAAATACACTTCCTTACATGTTTCTTAATCTGATGCAGCGGTTGTTTTTTTTTTGGTTTGTTCCTTTTTCCTCCCCTCTTGCTTTTAATTTGACGTGCCAGTCAAAGTCAACATTAGGGAAAAGAGCAAATATAAACCTTGTAATTTATATGCATTCATGTTGTACACCATAATAGCTCTCATCTTGGCAAAAGTTAGCAGATTGTTCTCTGCTCTCAGGAGGAAATAGCATTCATTTTAGGTTTTAATGGAGCTTTAGGGTTATAGTAACTCAAATTAAACTGAATCATCATGAATTATTTCTGAATCCCATGTTATGTGTTCTCTTTTCCCCCTCACTTTGTCGGTTTATGACCGTATGAGTTTCAGACACTGGAAACTTGTGCGCTAAGTAACAAGCCCCCCAAACCCTGGTTGGAAGGAAACAGCAACACCTTGGACCGTGCCTGCAACGAGAGGAATCCTGTCCAAGCACCAACAGCACGTGAGAACTCATGTCTGTTATGGTCCACGATGATCATATTATGGGCTCGAGAAACTATTTCATCACAGGAATAACAGCTACAAGTACAAATCCTAATGCAGAGGTATTTCCACTAGAGACCAGTTTTGTGGGCATTAGGTCTCACGAACAGAGGAGAAACTAGATGTAAACATCAATTAATTACTGCTGTTTGGCCAAACGTGGTGTAAAATTACAAAATTATTTTAGAATAGAGTTTCTACAATTTAAAGAGCAAAGCCTTCACATCTATCAATAGAAAATTTCAGGCCATGTTATTCCATTTATCTGAAGTCTCCTGTTTCTGCCTGGAATGGGAATGAAGGGACAGCCAAGCCCACTGGTAAGACAGTGCCAGAGCAGAGCACATGCAACAGTATGAGACATGAGGCTTAAAACTTGAACTTCTCTGACTTGAGCCATAACCACCAAAAAGTGAATCTTAATTTAATAGTGTTCTCATGAGGTCAGCATCCTTTCTAAGGTACCCTCCTGGAAGATTTGTGTGTACTTGCCTTTGTGCTCCTACATCTAAGAGTTACGCAGACCCGTAGTACCTTCGATGAGGTTAGTCAGGCTTAGCTGGTCTAACGAGGCAGGAGATTAACTCTACAGCTTTAGGAAGAACCACAGAGCCTGATGATACATCAGATGGTTTTAGGAACTACTTCTGATCCAGGCAATTCACAATTTCTGTATCTTCTTGCTGTGTTTGGTTCATGACAAAAATGTCACTGGACTTCAACCACCAAAATATCTTTTTCTTATTTGTTTAGAAATCACGAGAGGCTCAGAAGTTCTTCAGATTTATGTTTCGATAAGTGAGCCAAAAAGCTATGAAAACTCAGTGTCCTTTCTTGTTAACTGCTAAATAGCTACAGAATAAAAAAAAAAGCAGATCATGTCTACTTACAGGTTCAGATTCTGCCACTTGTGGTTTGCAGGCATATTTTGTGGATGTATGTTCCTGGTTAGAAGCCATCTAGGATGAAAAAAAAAGATGACAAATAACTTCTAGGTTATCTACATCTGACATGTTATATTTGTTACATGTAATTAGTGATGGAAAAACAATCGAAGAACAAAATTCATGTAACCAGCGAGTTATTTATAGCTGTGACTATTCAGTTACTTGGCATTAACTGTATCTGTGATGAACCATTTATAGATAAGGAAGAAGTGTTGGCTTCCTAGCAGAAACAGGCTTTTCTGCCCTCCATGGAGCTTCTCACACAGAACAGAACAGCAAAGAACAGCAGCACAGCTTTGGATAAAGAAAATCTAGGCTCTTCGGAAATTGCTGCGCCATCTGTTTTCGGGGATGTCCTCACTCAAAATTAAGAGGCAGCCATTCTTCTCACTTCTTCCTTCACACTATTTAATTTCCACTTTAAATATGAATTCTCTGTCATTCCTTGTGCTTCGATGTCGTAACTGTAGCTCCCTTTTCTATTCCCCTTATTTCTCCTTTCTCTTCACACACTGACAAAGGCTTCTACTGCCTATGATTTCTATTGGCTCTTTTTTTCTATACAGTATTTTCTAAGCTCATCCGTTTTCTTTCCTCCAAAGTTTAATCCTTCCACAAAAGATTTAATTATCTAAACCAGGTATTTCAAATGATCCTCTCACAAGTCAAGACAGTGAAAAACAAGAGTTGGGTCCATTCTGTTTATTTTACACACAAAGGGGAGAAAAAAAGGAATCTGTATGATCGGAAAAATATAAAAAGGAAAAAAATTAAAACTAGCACTTGCAGTGATTTCAGCCCCAGTGGAAAACACACATTTATTGGGAAGAATTCTCAGCAGTAATGCTGGAAATCCAACATTTTCTAGTTCAATTACAAGATCGGATCCTAGATATTGGTAAGAGGCTTGTTTCTCCGAACTTTGATACCGAATCAATACCGTAGTAACTTGTGATGCATTGAAACAGTGCAGGAGGTGTCCAAATGTTATTAATAGTTTCATAGCCTTCCCACATATTCTTCCAGACATACTTAGTTATTGTCTAAATTACTGTTTTATTGAAATAAAAACAAGGACGTTACAGGCTTACATGAAGTTGCACTTTGAAAGACAGCCCAGCACTGGCAGATCACAATTCATCTGTTGTGTCTTAAATGAGGAAAAAAAGAGTATGAAAAGTGTCTCGTTTTCATCACAGGCTTGCAAAGAAAGCCAAGCAGATGGAGACATGGGCACTGTTGACTCCTGCATTTGGCCAAACAACTCCCAGCCATGGTGTCCTAACCGAGTAATACGAAGGTGTCTTCGGCCTTGTGTCCTGGAGCTATTCCGTTCCCTGGATCTTCTCAGAAGCTCTGTACAATGGCTTTAATATTTTCTTTTTTTTTTTTTTTTAGCTCTTCAGTGCCTTAACTGCTACTTCATTGGACTGAGTTTCCATGCTTCTCTCACACTTCAGCAACTAATACACCCAATTCATTCCCTCCTTGTGTCTTCTAATTGATGATGCCCGATTTCATAGAAAAGACATTCTTGTTATTAGTCTCCTGATGGTTAGAAAATCCCACCTCACATCTCTCTCCAAAAACTTGACCTTTGTTTTCCTGTCTATTCATATAGTCACAGTCTCTGTTAGGAGCCTGCAACACTATAAATTAGAGTTTAGTCTGAGGACGGAGAACTTTTTGGTTTATTTTTATGAAGTGGATTATTCTCAGCTGGGACCAAGATGTTGACCTCATTGATTTTCTTTTTCCCCCACACAGGCCACTAATGCAGCACTAGAATGTATCGTATTTGACTGGGCAAAATCAAAGCTGAATTTGCTATATCCACTTTTGTGTGAAGCTGCTATTAAGCTGAGATGATCCGATGCACATGACAAAGCTGCTTTTGATGTTGGAGGAACAAGAGGAAGAAAATACCAGAAGGTCTGGCCAATGGTATAATGAGAAGAAGGAATTTTATAATGCAAACACTGATCCAAGCAGAAATCATTGATTTTTAAGAAAGGAAGAGCTATATAATTTTTATATGGTTGAAAGAGAGCACAACCAATTAGACATTTTGTTCCTCTCCAAAGGTTTAACAGTTGACTCCCAGTTCCTTCTTTAGGGCTATTGCTGATGAAACTGTCTATTTAAAATCTAACCTATTAGTGATTGCAAAAACTACATTACATTACAAAATAAATTAATCATTCATCTATGACGATCCTGAAAAATCAGTGAGATTTTTCTTCTTATTTCTTCTTTTCTTAATCCCTGGATTTTACCTATAGCCTGTCTGCAAGTAATGCACATTAGTCAATTAATAGGCTGTTAAATGACAACAGTTCCGGGCAATTTAATTACTGTTGGTAAAATAAGAAATGAATTATTGCATGTCAGTAACTAATTTCAGCTCCTTTCCTTGGAACAAATCAACTTTGAAGGCGATGGCTTATTTAGAAAAAAAATAAAAGAAAAAAAAAAAAGCAGCTCTGATTCCTTCCCTGCAAATGCAAATTGCTGAGTCATTTCTTGGAAAAAATGTACATGCCTCTTCAAAACCTTCCTCAATTTTCTCATAGTGCCAGGTAAAGTTTCTTTAAAAAGTATGTTACTGTTTCTGCAACTAAATATATTAAATAATAGAGTGTGAATGTAAATAAAGAAAAAGAACGTATAACCCAGAATGCTCTACTTTGACCATTCTGTATGTTTATATAATAAATATATTAAAATGTATGAACTTTAACCATCAATTAACATATGCAATTCTGTAGCAAAATAGGCTTATTTGCTGTAGCTGCTGGTATTCCAAGGTGGTTTGCACAACAGATAGCAGTGGCATTTTCTTAATTGTGCATCAGCTTTCTTTTTTTGAAGTATCAAGAAATCATTTAGTATGGGTAATAACAGCTAGCAGAACAATTTATAATCCTAGATTTTATCAACACCAGATAATAGAAGGACATGACCAGAACACGTTATTATGTGCTGGTCTCAAAAGACATCAGCATCACTTGCAAACTGTTCTGGCAGCCCCTGTTTAGGACAAATCTCATACTCATTTTAGTTAGCAGAGGGAAGTCACTCAGCAGCACTCCAGTGGCTCCACATTCACGGTGCATCTTCCATCACGTTTCTGGAGAGAGCTGGCCCCACCACAACTGTATAACTAGAGGACACCTTCTTCAGAAAGTTGATTTCACTGCTTTGTGATACTTTTTGCAAGGAAGTAAATAATCATTAATGCAAAGGGCTTTGAGATTTCATTTTTCTACCCTCACATATAGGTGGACCGTTGAAAAAATTCTTAACAGGCTGCTGAGTAAGCGTCTAGGAGGAAGAGAAGAAAAATCACAGGAAATGTAGGTTGTGGTTTTTTTTTTTCATCCACAGCCCATTTCATGCCTTCTCACTGCTGGGACTTTGTGTTTGACTTTTGACTAAGGATAACACAGATGGGTTTCATACAAACATCAGTCAATGCACAGATTGTCACACATGAAAATTAATTAATTAATTAATTATATGTGGCACCACCTTTGCTTTTGCAAAATCTTCCAAAAATACACTTCATTAACTGGATGACACATTGGTTTCTTGAAAGTTTGAGAAGAGTTACACGCTAATCAAACTGCAGCAGGTCCTTATGTATTAGCTATTAAAGTAGCAGACTTCAGAACTGCTGTCCAAGGAAACTCACACGCAACCCCCCACTTGTAATAGAGATTTACAATTTAGTTCTCTATGGTGAATAATTAGTCTCCTAGAAATCGCTTTGGTAACATTTAACGCGACACAGTTTCTCATTCCATATTTCAACATTTCATACCATAGCTCCCTTTTGACAAACCCTATTAACTAAACCTTCCAGGCCTTACTGAAAATGTCAGGCTACAGAAAAGAGATAAGAATTGTCATTCTGTGGTGCCAGCAGAGGCCGGATGACTTGAATTTGGCAATGCTTTAGTAAAGCTGTAACTCAGAGGGCAAGTAAAGCAACAGCATCAATTGCCAGGGCGATGGAGAAGTGAATGGGGCAAGATGTTTTACAGTGGAGCTTCAAAACACATTTGACTGCAGAATCGTTTGCTAAAGCAACAATTTTAAGAAGTGCGTCTGACTTCCCGTGGCCTTCTATTTGGAAGGGCTTTTTATTTTAATCAATCGTCAAGTTGTCATAGGGAATGTAGCTGCATTTAGTGTCTATAGTCTCATGTCAATATTTGAAGGACTTACCACCTAATAGTTACAAGATTTTTTTGTGTAATTTGAAAATGTTGGTCCTCTTAGGAATTACAAAACACATTTTCTACCCACAGATGAAGAATCAGAATTTTGCATTCACACCATTTGCTACTTCATGTCATCCTGCTCACAAGAGTAGTTCTTAGAAACAGAGCTCCTGGGACACAGTATTGCCTGTAAGGGTGTCCCACACTGGGATCCTCTTACTTTCACTCCCATTCATCCACCTCTCTGATATGCTTTGGTAAATCCTAGGGATCCAGCTGCCCTCACAGGCACCCAAAATAGTCTTGAGGAACAAATGCCAAACGATGAAGACCACCACCATCACCTGCTTTGTCCATGCTGGAAAATCATGCTGGTTCCCACCTCTCAGAAGACAGAAGCTATTTGTCCGGGGAACCCGCAGTCACTAACGACTTTGCCTTCCTCTCAGTAGCAAGTCTGTAGCAGCAGGTCTTCCAGTTCCAGCTCTGTACCCCAGGTCTGTCTCCTGTAGAAGGTGCTGCCCACCCTTGGGGTAGCCCGCAACTTGTTACCCCTGTTGAAATAGCTCCTTGCACTTCAGCTCCCATCACCTCCTCATTTCTCCCTGAAAAATCCTCTAAACAAGCTGCCAGTGAACAGGACTCATCATTTTGGGCCGTATCATTTCCAAGACTTTACAAGCCTGGATTTAGGTCTTAGTCACCTTTACTTGCCCTGGGGAGCTACCACAGCGTGTCTTGAGAAGCAGACCTAAAATAAGGAACAAGGATTCTCGTACAAATTGCTCTTTGTTCAGAGCCAAGTACATTACGTTCAGCTAATGAAGTCAGGGACCCCACGTTTAAATGTTAGTATGAATGAGTCACCTCTTTGGAAGGCTGGTTCAAAGGCAAGGAAACATCGAAATTGCCATCAAAGTCATCGCTCACACCCCTGCAGTCAGATCCCCTCATGATCCGATGAGCTGGGCCAGGTGATCAAACCCAAAAGCCCTTATTTTTCCTCAAAGGTCGCGTCAGCAGCCGCGCTCCCCAGTAAGGCCCGCTACCTACCACTTGTGCGCTGGTAAATGATCATAGGCAGCCAAATCTGCTGCTTCCTTTTAATCAGTTACTTAATCAGCTTGCTCAGAATGAACTGGTTTGGCTCAACAGACTGAGTGACAAAACACGTCAAAGCGGAGGGTGTAATAAAAATGTGCTGATAAATCATGGAAAAGTGATAGCATCATTCTTTTTATTTACCCTTTTGTTTCTATCAGAGCAAGTTAACCTCATCTCCTTTCATTCATCTTCTGTTGTTATTGCTGGGAAATTTAGTATTTAGCTCAAGATGTTTCGCATGACGAATTATTAAAAATCTTTAACTGTTGGACAACCTTCTAGAGGTATAAGGGTGGTTTTTTTTAAAAAAAAATAAAAAAATTATCCCTTGTTTTGCTGTGAGGGGAGACAGCTAATGAAAAATGGTCCAGAATTATTGTGAAACAATTGTCTGTAGTGTAATCAAGTCTGCTTCTGCCCTCCAACTACTCCAAGATATAATGATACATGTATCATTAAGCAGCTGCTATGGGTGCCTGAGGAAACTGGTAGAAATTTGTACCTATTGTTTTTCTTTCTCCACTTCAATCTGCTGTGTTACACTCCTTCCATCCACGTCCCACTGCACCTCTGAAATGCTTGTAGACAGAGTTTTAGATATACTTTTGCTTGGATTTTGCCACCAGCTACACTGGTGTGGTTACACCTGAAGGTGTATCTCCTATCCCTAGTCGGGGGGGGGGGGGAAGAAAAGAAAAAAAAAAAAAAAAAGAATTTTGATGTTGCTGGACTCAGTAGCTGCTTAATTATGGAACTTTTCAAGTAAGCTCTTTTAGGGTTGTGATTTTTTAACACAGCAAATACAGGGCAAGGGAGAGTGTGTGAGTAATGCTTAATTAGAAAAGCTTTGAAATTAAACAATCGTTTGTTTAATGGTTGCTAAATGCTGCGTAATACTAAAGGTTATAATGAAGTGTGTGGGGTTCTCCTCCCCTGGCCCCAGCCCCACGCTCATGGTCTCTGGTTAGGAAACTATCCCAGGCAAAGGTAAACAAGGAATGCTCTTTGCAACAGGTTCTTAGAAGGGCCCAAAACCACTCTTAGGGGTGACCTTTTCACCACTGGTCTATTCAGTACAGAGAACATTTTGAGGATTTCAATGGCAATATTTAACAGCAAGCTGAAGTTTGGTCAATGAGAAAAGTCGTCTTGGTCTACGTCCGTTTTTATCCTCTTCAAGCAAGAGCCCACAACACAAGATGTAAGATGAAGCAAAGTACCAGGAGCACCTGCTGAAAGAGCAAAGATGGAAAAGCAGCATTTTTCTGAGCTCTTTTACAAAATAATTCAAATCCGTTTATAATTTTAGCAGGGGTTTTTTTTTTAAATGAATGATCTCAGTCTCCAGGGTGCCCACCAACAGAAGCATGTTAGCAAAAAAAAAAAAAATTAGGAAAAAAGTGCCTATTTTTAAAATTATTATTGATTTTGCTTGTCCATATCACTTCAACTTTGACCCGTGAGATTTGTCTCTTCTGTAAGATCAATACAAAGCACTGGACCTTATAGGATATAATTTTTCACATCCTTTAGATGACATGCTATAGATTCATATTTTGGTCAGAACTTTCCCTTTGCAGCCAGGCAGTGATGACTTTGAAAGCACTTGTAATAACAAAACAAAAGAACATAATTAAGTCTAACAGGTGAATAATAAATACAATTCTTATTGGCTGGGAAAGGAGAGAAGACACCGTGGTTCTCTGTTCTGTGTAAATTTGACAATTAACATCCCGTTGTAAGATTTTTAACGCGTAAGAAGCCCTCCTAACGCTGAAAGAATGTCTCTTCAACAAGGTCATCCGCAAAGCAGCCGAGGAGATGATGCAGGATTAGATGGTCACTTTTCCTCCAAGTATAGAAGAGAGAAATCAGAAGGACTGGCAGAGTCTAACCCATCACAGGTTAGACTTTTTGCTTTGCTGTTTGATGACCTCCAAACAGCAAAACATCACACTGTGTGCTTACAAACTATCCCCCACCCAGTCCCTGAACTTTGAAACATTTATTGATGTCCATTCCCTATCAAATTCTCAAAACCCCACCTTTACAGTAAGCACAGTAAGAGTCACTTATTCATAGCAACAAGTCAGCCTCAGAGTGGGAGAACCCAAAAGATCACAGGTCCTCTCCTATTGCCCAGGCTGACCTTCCAGCCTGGAGAAGCCTCTAAGCAGCACAACTCTTCTGTTTGTGAATCCTGTGCTTGTTTTGGGACTTCGTTGGTGAACAACACTGAAATGATGACAGGAAGCTTTTAAACCTCTTGCCCTTCAAACAGAAACCAAAGACCTCTCCTCCCAGACAAATTATTTTCTACTTTTAAGAACGGTTGCAGAGGAATTTCAGTCTGACTTATATAAGGAATCGTGGTGGGTATTTTTTTTTTTCTTTCCAAATAATCAATAAAAGTTGTGGGAAGCATAACTCAGGACTGCATATTAATCTTGCATTCAGCCTTCCTTGCTAGTTTTCAACAGCACCTATTCATCTTGCTGAGTTTACAGGAGTGATTTGTTTCATCTGTACACTCCACGCACCACTAAATATAAACCCAGCTTCTGTTTAACGAAGTGAGGAGCAGCACAAGGCTCTTTCTGATAGTCTGGGACTGTGGTACGAGGCCTGTGAATGATGAGAAGTTGTCAGCCTGGGAAAGCAACTGGTTTATGGCACAAGCCACACCGGTGGGCAGGTCAGTTTTGAAAAGAAACACTGTTGGTTTCTTCTGTGAGCAACTCCGCAGATATCCTCTGGACTTCCTGTGATTCATTGGTACAAAAGCAAAGTGACACCAGAACCTAAGAGCAGCTGGACTGGTTGCTCCAAATGCTCTCCCACTGTTTATCAATCTGCAACTCAACAGGTTTGTCTCTGCCATCATCATCATGCTTTTCATCTATAAACCCACCCAGTTCTTGAACTCAAGATGCTAACGCCTGCATTCCCAGCACCCTGCCACAGGCAGGTTTTCTGTGAAGAAACACTGATTTTTGTTGTGGTTTTGTTTTGGGTTTTTTTTTCCTGAACCAGCAACTTTGGCTTCATCTGATACCTCCTAACTCTTCCAGGAGTTAGTCAGATCTGTATTCACCCACATCCCTCCCTGCTCCCTCTCCATCCTGGGCTGTAGAGCCCTGGCTTACCTCAGAGTTCCTTGGGCAGAAGCAGCTCCACACTCCTGTCACCATCTTCTAACTCTTTCTGGATGCCAGGGGAGACACAGCATATGAACACACCAGTTCTGTAGAGGTTTCCACTTGGAAGTTTGATCAGTCAGGCACCCAATTCAGACAGAACTGCAGAAAATATCAGTGGTAAAGGCACTGCAGGTGTCACTGCACTGGAGTGAGGTTCAGGAGAGGTAAGACTCAGAACGTCCAGCTTGTTTTTCTCACTTGTTGCTCAGGAACTGCTGCAAGGAGAAGACTGTGACATACATCACCAATGCACAGGTGAAAAAAACCATGCATTTTGTGTAGTGCAATTTTTTTTGAGACCCAGAACATAAAATCAAGCAGCTGCTAGTGATCTGTGAGGCCTGTAGTTTGTAGTAATGCTATGGAACGAGTAATCAGACAGAATTAATTCATGGGTAGTACCTGTTTGCACCTCAAAATCACCTCAGTGGCAGCAAAGGCTTCTCTGAAACATAAAGGTTCCTCATGCCAGGATAAGGAACTACACCTCCTGATATAGAAAGCAGTTATTTTCTGCAGAAAAGCTCCTGCAGGGTGCTGAGCATTTGGTGCAAGTTGTCCCAAAGGTTGCTGGTGTCAGACACAGCGGTCGAAACACAACCCCAGAGAAGGCAAAGCTCTCGTTCACCTCAGCGAAACACCACCCTCTGTGTTTGCAGTCAAAGCCCCAAGTCGCTTCTCTCATTTCTACAATACCAAGAACTTGGGAAAGGACTGCCTTTGTTTTGGGAAGCGGCTGAAATCTCCACACCCCAGAAGCTGCGGGTGAGCCTCTCCCACCCGACAGCTCAGTGCTGGTTCTCCCATCAAGGCAGGCAGATGCCTCCTAGACCGAAGGAGAGGAGTATGACAGATTAAATAAGCAGTGATTTAACGTGGGCTACTCCCGCGCTGCGAGGGGACTCTCACAGCTCCTTCCTGAAGCCAGCAGCCGAGCGACCACGGACGCCGGAGTAGCTGACTGTGCTTCCTTGCAACTACCACAGGAGTTTTTTTTTTTTGGTGGGGGGGAAGCTTCCAGATGCGCAGTCCCCATGCAGTCTCAGGAACATAATTAGACCTGGGATTTATTTAGCGCTCTTCTACATGTTTTCAGCAGGGCTGATTATGTGCCGTTCCCTTAGGAGTCCTGTTATAATTTGGAGCTTCCTCAGAGCTGCAGGGATTTGAAGGGAGGGAGGGGGACTTAAATAGCATTACATTTGTACTGCTGAGGTATTCCCTTTCGGGCCAGAGGTAGCTTAGCCTCCTACCATGCCCACAAGACTTTCTTCCTGTCAGCACATCTACAGTTGATAATTTGAAGCATTTTCCAGGGAGCTGGACGGAGTTACGTCTCTCAACAGTTGTTATTCAAACACGTTACGGATATTTGGGCATTTTGGCAGAGAGTGGTTTGATGTAATTAGGATCAGTTTCTGGTTATGGCTATGCCAGGCCAGAGGCAGAGGGCACTACTCTGAGTGGGAAGAGGAAAAGCCAAAGGCAACGATTAAAACAGATTATTATACACTTTTGAGTTAACATGTGGAATCAATAGCAAAACATTAGCAGCTGTGCTGAGCTGTAGAAAAGCCTGCAGTCTTACTGTAACCAATAAAAATAAATTATGGACTGAAAGGGAGGATGGAAAAAAATGGTGGGGAAACCAGAGCGGCAGTCAAGGAAAAAAATATAATATAAACATTGAAAATAATTTTGAACCTGAAAGAGCGAGTTGGCTTGGCTTCTCTTCTGCTTGGTGGTTTTTACGTTACGTTCACCGGTGGAAAGCATCCCTTAGTTAGTTGGCTCCAGTGCAATAACGGTAACATCCCACAAGCTCTGAAGGTGGAAACAAAGTGATAATCAAGTTGGTGACTGTTTTATGTCGCACTGTATTTTCCTAATAAAGTGAAATGAGACCTTATCCTGACTTTTAGCTTGGCAGAAATCTGAAGGAGGAAAACCTCAGACCTGAGAATTTTGCTTGGTGAGTGAGCTGATAGAGAGAAGGTGTCTGGTCACCCAGGAGGAGGGTAAGGAGCTAACTTGCTGGTTACAAACCAAAGCCAAGGATATTTTTTTTTTTTATTTTTTTTTTGTTAAGGTACAGCGTATGACTCGAGGTTAAGAACCAAATGTAAGATTTAAAGTTCCAAAATCTGATAATCATAATAATACTAAATGCTAATGTAAGGGATTTGTGCAGACAAGAAAGTTTGGTCAACGTAGTGTATCAGCCATCAAGCCCGAGAAATGCTTGGAAAGCAAATCTATTAATACATCCTATAATACAAAAAAGGTGAGATTTTTCCCCTGATACTTCGTACATTTCTGCCTCTTATTTAGACTTGTTCCTCAACCAAAGTAAAAAGGGATTAACAGATTTAAACTCTGAAAAAAACCAGTGTGATTTTAGTAAGAATGAGAAAGCTAATTCTGCATCTTAATTTCTATTTAAATAAACTTGTGACTTTCAGTGATAATTTCAGTGTGAATGGTCAGAAATGAAGCTAAGAAAAGTAACAAGTGCTAATTGACCCATATTTAATTTTAATCTAATCTGACGGTCAAGAGTGACTAATTAACTTCACAGAACAAATGAAGACTTTGTTAAATATCCAATTTCTTCATCCCTTCAGTTTTGATGTTAGAACCCATGAGAAATCATCTCAGACACTGCCAAGGCATCTCTCAACAAAACAGAGAAGACCAGGACACACATTCATAGACCTCATAAGGAAAAAAAGGACAAGGGAGAAAAGCAAGAATAAAGGATTTAATCCAGCAAAACAATCCCATTAGGTGATGATTAACTTTAACACTGGCCTGGATTCAACGTAGAGCCAGATACTTTTATAGGAACAGTGTCCACACAGATAAGATAAGGTTGAGAATAGTACCAGATCTTTCTCAGAGAAATAATACATACAGTGAGAAATGACTTGCTGACCATCACAAAGAATCTGAGGCAAAACCAGAGATGATATCCTTAGCAAACCAAGGGTCTTAAAGGTTTTTTCCCTATCACAGAAATTTTTGGAGTCTTAAAAATTATTCTAGCCTTTTTTTTTCTGAACAAAACCTTTCATGTTTTTCAAGTCCAGCAGAAATTCAAGCAAGACAAATGAGAAACTACCTTTGCTGTTCACTGCCCCAGAACAGCTACCAACCTGAAAGGCAGGAGACTCAGATTCCAGGACCTTCCCTGCTTGATACAGTAAAGAGACACAAACCTCATCACATCCTAGACTGCATTTAATAGTTGATGCATTATTTCAGAATGAATGTGTGTCTCTAATAGAATTTCTGCGTAAAATGAGACGCTTTCAAACAAAACAGTGTATTTATTATTTAATACTATTTAGGGGGTTTGTTAACTCACATTTTCCTCCCGACAGACATTTTTGTTAGAAAATTTCTCATCTGCTGTAGCACCACTGTCCAACTCCAGGGTCAAATCCACATTATCACTCCTTTCTCTAGTTGCCGTGATTTGTTCCTTTTCTGATGTTTCATTAGAAACCTGTCAGGATAAGTCATGTCTTAGTGAATTAGGATATTCTGTAATAACATTTTAAATGTCTATCTCTCCTCCTCCTCCTATCCAGCAGAACATCAGTTAGCAAATGACCCCATCAGGGACCTGTAGCACACCCTACACCAGCAAAGCCATCCTCTGGGTACTTTACACAAGGGTATCTCCTGGGTACTCAACACGGGCAGAGGGATAGAGCAGTGCAGGGTTGGGCTGAAACCCTCTGTGTTACAAAGCACAAGTCATCTTACATCTGAACACATCAAAGATAGTTTCAGCTGTACATCAGATCTGGGCTGCCAGCTCCACCAAGCAAGCTGGAGGAAGCAGAGTTCATCACAGGCTGGGAGGGATAAAGTAACTTTGCCTACCTGTGAAACTGTGGCTTCAGGGACGATAAATATTTAAACTGAGAGGATGAGACCACTACACAATCTCCCTCAGCAGAGGCTGAGAATTTCATTGATACAGTTTTCTTACTTTCTTTCAAAGCCACTATCGCCATAGACAGAGAAAAAGGTTGTGGTCTGCATTTTACACCCCAGATTCCTCTCGTTTCCCTTTATTTGCATATCCTGAGAATCTCTTCCATGGAAGGAAGCAGCGTAGCGTATGCAAAGCAGAAGTCCCCCTCCTTCTCCATGACCAGCTACATATATACGTGTATTTTTGGGTCTCCACATTGCAGGGAGGACAGAGTAACTGACTCTTACACGAAACTGTTCAAAAAATCCTTGTTTAATTATCACAGGAAGCATGTAAGTAAATACCAACATCTCCATTCTAGCATGACTCCTGAGGGATCTGATCCAAGTCTGAGCAGTACATGAATGTCTTACTCAAGGAACAAACTCATGGATCCTTCCTGACCTGCCTCAGAACATAATTCACTCCACCTCATTGTCCCAGTTTTTTTCCCTGAAAAGTGGGCTGGAGGATATGTTGCATGTTCTCAACTGTAGTTTTAAACTGCAGTTTCCAGAAGTAAGTTGCTCTGAGATAAAATAACTCATCTAAGATACCTGAAAATCTGTTCTCCTCCTGTTCAATCCAAAGCTAATTTTTTGGTTTATCAGTTTTTAATTAATCATCCCTGGCTGGATCCCTCCAGCTCTGCCCATCGTCATGTTGGTTGAACTGACAAACCCAACTTCTCTGTGCAAAAGTAGAGTGGTGTCTTTCATGTCTTTAACTAAATACAAAATAGTATGAAAATTCAGAATTGCGCTGTAATGCATTTGTTAATTTAGTAGGAATATGCATTCCTTGTATGAATGTGTTTATCACCCTTAAGGGTTGTTAATCCTTCATTCTATCTCCCTTCCATTCCCTATTAATTCCTTAACTAATATATTCTTCCACCTTCTGCTAATTAACACCCAGTATATCTCTCATTTAGGCTCCTTCATTGCTAAAATCTTTTCAATATTTTATCTGGAGGCTCAGATTGAAAACTCCAACTCCAAGAACACTGCAACTGATGACACAAGAGCTACTGAAATGCTGGGAAACAGCAACTGGCACTATAATGAAAATCAGCTTACTTAACATGCCATACTCAGGCAGTTTAGCCATTGCTACGTGAGCCATTGAATAATCCCTACAACCAGAGGAAAAACTTTTGGGAAGAAGGAAAGATCCTAGAAAAGTAAAAGCAATAGCCAGTCAGAAGTAATATGAGTTAGCACCCTGGGCTTCTGCGCTGGGGAACAAGAGAGGAAAGCTCCTCACGTTCTATTTGTTAAGCTAGTGCTTGAAAAGGTGATCTAAAATAGAACACCTAACTTCACAGAGCTCTCAATTTCAGATGGCAGCGGAAGTACAATCCTAAAATCCACAGAAATCCAGACAAAAGTTAATTCCATACTTATGATTGAGAATACACAGATTTTCTTGCTAAGGATTCCAAGATTATAGGATTTTGAACTCCTCTCTTTTTCAGCCTATCAATCCCTCAGGCTCAGAGGGCAGAATGAATGGCTTCCAATAACTTTATAAAAACAAATAAGAAATTGCATGTCTTTGTACGCCCAGCTCAATTTACTTGGGGGCCAATATGCACCTCGAAAAGCCTCAAAGTCCAGAACAAAGATGTTAGCAACGACTTCCTAGTCCTGGTTGTTCCTAAAATAATGAGAGAAACTTAGTGCTGTTATCTTTGCCACATTATCTATGCCAGTAACTCCATTAAAGACAAGGCTAGCCTCTCGGAAATGTCTTTTACTCAATCAATGACCTCGTTTCCATGGCAGGCTAACACAAGGTGCCATTGATGATGACTTGATTTCCTTTCGCATCTGAAGTGGAAAAGGAGAAGACAGACTAAATGAAATCCCATCCATCTTAATGAAATACAATTATATTCTCCTTATTAATCATTTAAAAATCAATATGTCTCTTCTTGGCGAACCCCGCCAGAATTTGTCATTCTCTGCCGGGCCTCAATACATCTTGTCCTGGAGTGATTTTTATAAGTTCAGTCACCTGTTTCCCAGGGTAAATAACAGTGTTTCTTTGTGCTGTGATGAGAGAGCAAAGAATGGCACTGTCAGGGGAGCTAAAAAGACAGTCTACACATTTTCATCAGTAAAAACAAGTATTTCCTTCCTGAGCACATTTTTAAATCAGCAATGTTCATTAGAGAGGGGGGGGGGGGGGGGGGTTTAGCNNNNGGGGGGGGAAGGTTTAGACCAAAAACAAAGGCTACAGGTCAACTGATATGTACATTTTCACACAGAGTATTATTTACATCACCAGCAACAGCACCATTAATTTCTACCTTAAAAATTAATCTTATATTTTGCATGAGATGGTAACAATTGTATAAACTTGCTTGTAAATCCCAAGGTCTGAAAGAAAAGGGTGAGCTGGAATTCTTCCTACACCAATTTCTGCTGACTTACAGGCTTCTAGAAAGAACATTTCTCACCAGATCAAAAAATTTCCATGTTCTCTTTATCTCCTTCAGATGCAATAAAAATTTCAAATCTTCAGCAATTGCAACATGCATTACCTTGACAAAAAATGGAAGTAAGTATTCATCGAAAAAAAAGTTCATCAGAGGCTGTTCTAGTCCTCTAGTGATATTACCAGCAAGAACAGATATTCTCAGAAAGACATCTATATGACACTGGGATACTTATTAAAACTTTTGTGAGGGGGAGTGAAATGTCGCCCCCTCCCTCCTGCCTCAAAAAAAGCCCCAAAATTCACGGATACGGTTTTTAAAATAAAAAACAGAAACCATCCCATTTTGAAACCAGCTATCTTACAGCTGCTGCTTCAGCCAATCATTCACACCTACAATCACAATATTCCCACAAGAATGTCATTAATGTGTCTCCAGTGGGTGAAAAAGACGATGAACCACTGGTTCTGCTGGCTCCAGCCATACTCTGTGACACCCCTTCCAGTTCCATTCCTCCCGTTATTTATCTCTTGGAGCAGCTTGTGGGAAACCCTGCCTAGCACATCAGCTTCCCAACGAGATTTTACATTGGCAACGAGAATTGCAATGGTCACAATTTCATCTGGAGTGTAACTGCAGAAAAAAAAGAAAGGAAAAAAAAAAGGGGGGAGTCCAAACTAACAGACTTTTTCCAAAAAGAAAAGAAAAGTAACCGAAATAACTGGCAGGGAAAAGAACACCCAAACAAGTCTGACAAGTTCACAAGCCCTGTTCACCTCTTTGAGGTGTGTGATGCTCCAAGGTTTGCTTTACGTAATTATGCAAAACACGCACCGCTTGCAAAGTCAGACAGGGATACTCAGGAACCTGTGGTACCGCTGACCACTGGTGTTGATTTCTTCTCTTTGTTCTATTGACCTCCTCCGGTTTCTGTTCCAAAATGGAGTTAAATACCTTTCATGACAACTCAATATTTACCTGCCCAAAGTAAATAAGAGATCCCAAAAGACCTACATTCAATATGTATTGAGTTTCTAATAAATCCTGTTTGCACATGGAACTACAGGACCTGCCAGGATGGATGATATTTCATACCTGTTTAGTCCAATATTTTGCCTTAGTAAAGAGCATCAAGGTGCTTCAGAGGAAGGTGAAAGAGATCCAGCAATAAAGAGATGTACAGAACTCTATTTCAGCATAGAAGGGACTTCTATCTGGCCCAAACCCCACTCAAGGTAACACCCTTTTTCAGGTCACATTTGCTGTTTGTACAGAGCACGTGCAGGTGGAGCCCGAGATGTGCCGGGGGGACAAGCCTTCCCACGCTCTGGTTCTCCTGTGTCCTGTTCAGCAGGCCATCAGGCATCCCAAAACGAGGGGTACATGGAGGCCTCCAAGCATCCACACTCCTCATCACACAAGGAGGTGTGAGCTATGCTGGTGAGCTTTCTTACAGTCCTTCAAACCACTTCTGAGACTGCTCTTAAGAGGTCTCGAGCATTTTTCTAGGTTCCTTTAGAGAAAAGTGGCATCAACATTTCTAACAAATGCACTTCCTATCTGTAGGTTTGTTTGCCAGGTCATGTGGCCTCTTCTATTCCCATAGACATAATCAGAAAAGTCTGATATAGTCCATTTGGGTTTAAAATAGAAACAAATAGAGAGCTGCACTGATATTTAATTCTTGTTCTCAAAAAGCCTTTTCACCTCTGGTACAGAGGAGTTTTTGATGGGAATTTCTTGTGAAAACACTAAGAGGTACATCTTCAAAATCAAAACCTAACAACAGAAAGCCTCTTTTTGGTCAAGCCTCCTATTTCATGGTGCTGCCTGAAAAACCAAAACTGGTGTCTTTTCCCAGTGGGAGATTTTTCTCAAGTCCACAGGCTTTGGTTCAGGGCTGAAATTGTACATCTTATTGTATAGGACCGTATTTCACACAGGGCCTCCAGCAGATGGAATAACCCTGGTGATCAGCATCTAGGAAAACATTATTGAATCTGCTGATAACAGAGTCAGGAGGCAATGGCTGTCACAGAAGAGGTGGTCACACAAAAGAAGACTGATCCTGACGACCAGCATACATGTGACAGCAGCTCAAAGAGTCTGCACCTTCACCACATTTGTCCCACCTTACTGATGGACATTCAGAAGCTGACAATCTCAGCCAACAGAGAAAGCATCTCCAGAGGACAAGTGATCTCATCCAAAGGCAGGCACCTGGAAACCATTCCCATTTTGGTCAAACATGTTTAAGATTGATTAGTTCAAAGAGTAGGCAGTGAGCAGAAACAACTGAAGGGAAGGAGCACCTCTTTCACTGGAGGAGCCCAACAGAGCGCTGTGTGTTTAACAGAGCAGAGCAAAGGCTACCAGGTGCCACCACTGCTGCCGACAAAAGTATCGGGGGGAGGTGGGGGGGGGGGGCGGGGGGGGGAAGGGGAGNGGAGGTGAAGAGGAAGCAGCAAGGAGGAGGAAAGCTATTCACATGACAGGACAGAGCTGACACAAAACAAATAGGTATACACCAGCCACAATTACGCTGGAAATTGCAAGAGGATTTCTAGCCATCAGAGCAGTGAAATATTTCCTAAGAGTAACAAGGGGGAACAAAACCACAATGATTTTAACTCTGGACCGACCATGATGTGTTTATGAATGGGATTAGGAGATGATGTGATTATCCTCCAGATTGAAGGAGCAGTTTAATGATTAAGGAAGTTCCTTCCCTTCTTTCACCCCAGGTATTTAGCAGTTTACTGCCTAAATACAATAGACTCATGATCATTTGCATTTAGCCTATTGTAACACTCTGTTGAGTTTTATCTCAACATTTCATATTCACCAAATAATAAACTATAGTTATATATTTAGATAAAAAAAAACAAACACACAGAGTCTGTTCTTTCTTGTTTTTTTCACAGTGTACTCTCACAATTTTCTCATGCTTTTCTTAGTACTAAATACTTAAGTTCCTACAGAAACAGTGATGTTATTTGTATAAGTACAAACTACAGGGAGATGTCACTACTTCCGTCCCTGCAAGCCTTTCTGTACAATCACTGTTTCAAAAAGACAGAGTTGATTTGCTTTCAAAAGAAATCTTTAATTTACTCAGACTGGTTTATTATCCTCTCTTTTTTAGTCTCCTCAGCTCGTGCTTCAATTCACATGCAATCCCTACTTCCTCGCCATCATGTGTCCATCTTTGCTGTCCAAATTCAAAAGTGGTGGAAAGGTAAATGGTTCAGGATTAAAAAAATAAAAATACACTTGAAATGCCAAGGAAAGAGAAGGATTATTGTACTTTGATGTTAATAACACCTCTTTGGTAGTTTCCCTGTTTGTTTGTTTTCATCTTCCCCCACTGTCAACAGCACACTCGATTTTATAGGCAGCCTAACACAGAGCAGATGCTGATTAAAGAAAATGTGGTTTTCAGTGTGACATTTAAAAAATAAAATATCACTTGCTCTAGTCTGAATGCTATATTCCTAATGAGCTTTATTTTATTAACTGTTATGTGAAAATACAATGAGCTTGTATTTAATTGAAAGAGAAGTTTTTACAGCTAACTTGATGGACTGTGACTAGGCAGCTCAGATTGACCAGAATGCTGCTGTCTGCCCCGAGGGCTGGAATATAAGGTGTGGGCACAGGGGGCCCTTCACTCCCACACAACCTCCTGGCTGGACCAGAACGACAGCTTCGCTGCCTGGCAGGTGGACACTCTCCCTGCTACTGCTGCCACTTTCTCTGAACCTTCTCCTCTTCCCTTGAGCACAAGTCTAGTGAGGAGCGGCTGAGGGAGCTGGATTTGTTCAGTCTGGAGAAAAGGAGGCTCAGGGGAGATCTTCTGGCTCTTCATAACTCCCTGACAGGAGGCTGGAGCCAGGGGAGGTCAGGCTCTGCTCTCAAGGAACAAGTGATAGAACAAGAGGAAATGGCCTCAAGTTGCCCCAGGGGAGGTTTAGGTTGGACATGAGGAACAATTTCTTCCCTGCAAGGGTTGTCCAGGCCAGGCCCAGGTTGCTCAGGGAAGTGGTGGAGTCCCCATCCCTGGAGGGATTTAAAAGGGGTGACCTGGCAGTGCTGGGTTAACTGTTAGACTCGATGAACTTAAGTCTCTTTCAATCAAAACTATTCCACAATTCTATTTTTACTTTAATGGAAATGAATCTTAATTCCAAGCAGAGACATCACCTCAGCAGGCGTTTATAGATACTGTTGTACATACTGTGTATCTACAGATCACGTTATACCTTTTTTACATCCAGAAGGAATCAATGGCCCCAAATGCTGGCATCCTAAACAGATGTTGCAAATGAAAGTCAAGGAGCTGGGAGAGAACTTACATATGAGATAAAACTTAATAGCAGTAAAAAGAAGATCTTACTGCACAATGATTTTTTACGACTTTGTGAAACATGCCTGTTTACTTTGGCTTAAAATCCAAATTAATTTTACCTGAGGTGCAGGTGGAAGATATAAGGGTATGTTTCATTATGCTTTCATTTTTGGAATAAATTCCCATAATAGCAAAACATTGGGCAGGTTGTTCACTGTTAAGAGACTTCAAAGGAACTAGAGGAACAGGTCACTTCAGGCCCAATCCTGGAATGACTTAACTCAGTCAAACTGCTACTGAATTTCAGATCACCACGATCTGGTTCTCCCACCTGAAGAGGAGTGGCACTTCCCCAGCCCTTCGGGACTGAAACCCAATCGGCTTTTCCTGCTGTCGTTTTGACTGTACCGTGTACAACAGGTAACAACAAAGGGTTCTTTTACTTAGCACCGTATCTTTAACAACATCTGCATTCATGAAGCAATGAGCAAACACAGGTGAAGTAATCCAGAGGATAAATTACTGAATTTTTAAGTACCCACTCCTTTTGTTGGAAAACCAGGAAGCACAACCCCAACTTTACATATTATTTGCATTTCCAGTCAAGAGCACTTGCAGTACTGCCCAGAGAATAACAAAAGGACAGTCAAAATTCTTCTGACTTGTAAAATCCAAATCTCACTTCACCTGATTTTCAAATTATTTCTCTAGTTAAACCATCTTTTCATTGCACAACGGTAGCAGCTCATACCTGACTTTCATCATCGCACACTGACTGCATCAGGACGTCACAGACGGCTGACCTGGGGGGATGGAAGTGTTCTGGTGAAATTGTGTGCAAGATATTTTCACAATAAGCATACAAAAAATAACTGCTGGCTATAAAATTAGTATCAGGTTATTGTATTAGGCAATTGGTTTGAGAATTCACCGCCTGGTAGAGCTTATTAGTGGGAAGTAATTGTTATTTGACTTTAAAAAGCCGAGAAATTAACTTTTCATGTCCCTCTCACCCTGCTTTTCATAACACACCAACTCATGTGCAAAGGAAAACCTCAAGCAGCAGCAGGAAAATGATGTGAAACAAGTCCTGGGGTAGAGAAAGCAATTCAGAAGGTGGTTGAAGGGGCCATACATTACATAAAACACCCACAAGGCCTGCAAGGTTAAGCAGGCCAGAGAGTAGAAGTTCACGTAAAGATCTAACCACCAGATTGTGAAGTGGAAGAACAAAAGGTGCTAGAATCAGGATTATAAACCTCTCATGCACGTTTGTGTGAGGATAATTACACATAAAGAGAAACAAAGAGTGTTTATCTTTTAGGCAAAATCCAAACTCATACCTTAGGTTTTCTGATAACGACAACAGTGCCATGCTAAGGATTCACTGCCACAAACCTCTCCCAACACCGGTCTTGCACGAGCTCGAGGTAGCCGGCACTTGTAAAATCTTAACAGGTCTCTGAAACCTCCTTTCTGTAGCGTTTTACAACTTGTCCTTCACACAGTGACTCCAAGTATCACAACAAGAATCAATATAGATCAGTGAAGGAATTCCAAAAGACTTTCAGGAGATTTGATGTGTTAAGCGTGTTTCCACGTTGTCTGCTTTCAGATCGCTTCAGTGTCACACAAATAAACGTGCACTGGGACTGATCGATGAGGAAGAAGGGGAGGGCATGGCACAGATGCCCAGAGAATGAAATTTCCAGTCACATTTTCATGGCATTGAAAAGAAAGACGTACCTCACTCTTGACATACTGCTCATTCTGAAGCTGGGCCAGCTCGGGCTTCACTGCTCTGTAGTCATCCCTAGAGCATGGTTGGATATTAGCACGTCCTACACAGTCAAGCCTGGCTTAGATTTGCAGCTGGATATCAAAAGGAAAACAAATGAAGATGGGTTCTCATGAAATTATCATCCATGCATCAACACACAACGAGCCATAGCAAGTTGTAAGTCGTCCGAGTTTTGCCATAGCTGGCAGTTTATGGTTATCACTGGGCTTCGTCTCAACTTGTTCCTTCTTCCTACAGAAAGCAGATAGAGCTTCCGTGAAGCGTATTTGTTTGCCTGACATCTTCTCTTTCTCCAGGTCCAAAATATAATTACTACCAGCTTCTTCTCTATCCTTTGGGCTCCTTGGGATTTCACCTTCTCAATGCTATTGTCAGAATTCTCCTTCTAATTGAAAGCCCTGATAGGCATTTTAGCATCTAATGTATGTGATTACAATCATCCCAACTGCTGCGAACCACGCAATTATAGGAAATCTAATTTTGCTTTGAGGTTTCCGTTATCTGAAGCTCCCTGAGAGGAATGAATGAGCACCACACCAAGAAACAAAACCACATGGCACAATAACAAGATGCTTCAATATAATAGAGTTATGAATAGTAAATGACAAAAAAAACCAAAACAGTTAAATATTTAAGCAAATTTTTTTAATTGGGGAGATAATAGCAGCTTTGAGGACAAAACTTGCTGCCCTGAGAGAATCTGGAGCCAGGGTAAAATATCTCAGCAGACCTTGATAAATATGAATTCAGCAACTTTATCCAACACACTCACAAAGAGACCGTTTGGAGCAAAAAATTCTATTATCAGGGCTACAGAGACAAGCAGAATTAACTTCAAGACTAGTCCTCCAGCCTGGATCTTTCCCTGCAAGTAGGCTGGCATTTCCTAGACTCACCCTCTACCTATATGTGGCCATATCCTTAGTTTACGTAAATACCTATAGCTCTGTTGATGTCAGCAAAGCTGTGTCAACTCAGACCTGATCTTATCCTCAGCTTGAGGGTAAGATTCCAGCTCTGTATGACATAAGTAGACACAGACAGGAAGAGATAAAAGGAGGAAATATCCTTAACCACAAAACAATAAAAATAACTGCAAACCGTTACAGTTCACACCTGAGCTCACAGCCAAATGAAATGACATCGCACTGGATTTCCGACGTGAACTTGCAGGGAAAGGAGAAACCATTTTACTCCAGCTTTGTGCCCAGTTTTTAACACAGCAAAGTTTGAGAAAAGATGGAGCAAGGCCGTGATGGAACCTCAGGTTTATGTAATTACTAATTTTTTTCCACAAATTGCTCCTTAGTTACTACAAGACAACTCTCTGGAGCCCTCGGCTGTAGTTGTACAAACACAGTACTAACCACATGTATACAAATCTCTTGCGTGCGTGTCTCTGAATCTTTAAAATTTTGGATACTGCAGGTGAATTTCAATCAAATTTGCCAGGAAAAAAAAATGGAGACTTGGATGTATTAGAGGACCACATGTAATGAATTCAAATAAATTTCAGGGAAAGGCGTGAGTGGATAGAGGAAAGGGACCAAATAAGTGCCCTGACTAAGGTGAAGCTGCCAACATTAGCAACTGCACTGTTAGCTACCAGAGTCCACCCAGGAGCTAACCACAGATTTCACAAGTTCATTGCTCACAGAATAATTTCCTAGTTCTTGTCCTCTTATCTAGCACAGATATCTCTTCCTCACCCGCTTCAGAGAAATTCGTAATATTTCAGCACTTTGGCTACAGAGAGGAAAGAGGACTTCAAAGCCCAGCTCGTGTTCAGACTCATACTTTGCAGACAGACTTTATCTTTCTAATACACCATCCCCAGACTGGAAGGTGTGAACAACCTCAAACTTTTAATTGTTTGAAAACTAGAAGGAACAGTCCGGACAGAGCAATAAAGCCAAAGAGCAAAACGCTTCCTTATCTTTTGCTGCTGTGAAAATGGCAAAACTCAGAGCCTGCTTAAACAAGATAAACAATTTTGATGTTCTGTAGAACCACTGGACTGAATTTCAGCTGCACCTGAAACAAGATTGAGATTAAAACATTTTCACGCGAAGGTTTGGGAAAACAGTGGAAGTCTTCTCATTCATTTTTTTTTTTTTTTTTCATTTTTCAGAATATGGGAGCCTTGTGCTTGTGCATGGCTTGGGATTCTTGCCTGTTACAGCCATTCCACTCTTGTTTTCTTACTAAAACAAAACGTTATGTAAAATTTGGTGGTTGAATACAGAGTAGAGATTTTGGGCATGTTTCCTTCAACTCCACAATAAAAGGAAACGGCAAAGCTGTGCCAACCAACAAAACCAAGTTCCCCAGGAACCAGACATCTTTCGCAGGGTGATATAACAGACCATAATATCCAAATTGCACAGACAAACCAAAACAAGAAGGCTGAGAAGTCACATTTATCTTTCTTTAACATGGTTGAAGCACCAAAGGGCCTGTGATTGAAAGCAGTGCTAAGAATACAGTTGGCTTTCCTCAGAATTGATCTTCTATTGTTCGCTTGGTCCAGCTGCTGTGTAACACCTTGGCTTAATTTCTTCCTCAGTCATGGATTACCACTATTGAGGTGATACAAAAGCTCTAACACAAGAGACTTTATTGTGTTCAATATTTTCATTTAAGCACTTTAATCAATATCTGCCGTGACAATTAAAGGGCTCAAAGAGTTTCCACAAGAAATTTCTCCGTCCAACTCGCCCTTTTATTTATTTTGTATTTATTCCTCTATTTATTTTATTTTTTAACAGTAACAGGAAAAAAAAAAGTTAACACCATTTCCCCAAATTCATCCACTATTCTGATTCTTGTTTTATAAAGGAAATGAAATTTGTCATGCTGCTATACATCATTGGCACTGCAGTGCAATGTCCCATCTGGGTGTCAAGTACAAAACAAAAGCATTTTGTGAAAAATTGCTAAAGTAGTAATGATTTTTGTCCTCAACTCTTTGTTTTGCCTTTCAATAAAGAAGGCGACATGTGCCACAAATGATAGATTATTGTTTAAGTACAAGCCTAGTAACGCAGTGCATAACCAAAACCATGTTTCACAGCAGAGAAGCTATAGTTTACTGCCCCTATGGCTCTGATGAGAATATAATGTTCTACAGTTTATAAATGCTTGGAGGTCAACACATGATTTACTTGGGCTCGTTCATCCAATGAGCAGGAGGTCCAAAAATATATCAAGCTATTAGACAGCCCACTGGAAGCTTGGCAGAGGCTCTCAGTGATGGAAAGCCCGCCAAGGAAGCCTCTCTGTCAACTGGAGATGAGATAATTAGATCCAGGTAATACATTGGAGCCCCATCAGGGAACAGGACGGCAAACATGTCATCTTTACGACTTTTTCTCATCCTCCCCAGCAACGCTGGCCTGAGATAGTAAAAAGTGTGAAGGATTCATCAGTTCACAGCAAAAGCAGAGCAGCGGGATAATCAAGCTATCATCTCTCCATCATCCTCATTATCCAGAGACCTGGTGTTCTGTATAAACAGCAAAACAACATTCACCACAGACTGAAGAGCCGCGTTAGTCAGCTCCAGATTTTATTTTACGATCCATACATTGCTGATGGGCTGCAATCTTATAACATCCAAAAAAGCTGGAGAGCCCACACTTAAGTTCCAAAACATCACATGCAGAAGTGTCTCGCTGCTAATCAGAGACTTGAGCTTCAACCCCATGACTAAAGATTCCCAAGCTGCTGGCGGAGCAGAGTGTCTGGATGCTGGGGAAACACGGTGATTTTATAGAGTACGTCCAGCTAAAACCAGAGCGCTCTGGTCTCTGCTCTCACACAAATTGCTACAGGCTCATTTTTGGAGGACACGTTTCAGGCTCATGTTCAAAACTTAGAGGGAGCTTATGCTTTCCTGAGACATGTGCACCCCTGAAAACTATCAAGAGGAATTTAGAAAAATTGTGGCCAGAAATCAAAATAACTTTGAATACAGTCAGGTTATTCTAACAAGGTCATCTTTTCCACATTCTAGCTTTTGATGTTTGCAAAAAAATCGACAGGATAGTTTAAATCATGACTGATTAAAAAAATACAGTCTTGTTGGTAATAATCAGTGTGCACAAACACCTAACATTTTATATATAATCATACAAAACAGATACACAGTAAAATTCCCCAAAAACACAGAGATGACTTATGCTCTGTCTCCTTGCCTGGTAGTTGACATTTGGAAAATTCTTTCTTCTCCCTTCCTCTTTCTTTCATTCACACATTGCACACAGGTAAAG
>VWZK01000303.1:0-34501 GCA_013396935.1 Baryphthengus martii
CATCAGGGGATATTTTCTCCTTTGAATTCGTCTCAAACCGGGACATTGGGAAAGTGCAAGCCAGTAAAGAAATTGTTGAAGAACCTCAGTATTGTCAGCATCTTAAATTAACTGATACACTTTAGTGAGTATTTTCCTACTATCTTTTTTCATCTAACAGGAGAAACGCATAAAAACCTCTCGAGATGTAGTATACTATGCACGAAAGAAATGCCAATGACACATTCAACCATGTTTATGAGGCTAGTATTACTGAATTATAAACTTGAACATCTCTTAATAATATTGTTTTAGTGCATATTGAGCTTTACCTAGTCCCATATAGAATAGAAAAAAAAAAAAAAAGCTACCTTTGCAAATTACTTTTTCCATAATCACGTCAGTTGTGGGATATTTTTTTGACCAGGGAATTAACTGTTGTCCATGGACTAGTAGGTACAGAAGCAATATGCATGCTGTGATGGTGATGGAGTGAAATATGGGGGACTACTGCATAAACCCTTCAGTGCCACATGACCGGAAACTTATATACTATATAGGACAATGAAAATGTCCAGGCTAAGGACATGTCAGCGATCCCTACTTCCACCACTTCTTCAGTACATCTTCTGTAAGTATGAGAAATACTTAATTTTTTTAATGAATTTAGAAAAATCACTGTGAATTAGAATTATAATTTGTCTGTCATAAGAGACAATGGAGCAATTGCAGTTTTCATGGTTCTCTCAAAAGCACTGTTCTTTCCCTATAGCTAGAGATATCCTCACTTCCTCAAGTGTTAAATCAACTATGGTGGATGGGAAATGGCACGGAAAAAATGAGAGAGGAGAGTTAACTTTTTATGTTCCCTTATGATTAATCCTGAAGGAGGCAGGGTTTAGGGTTTTTTTGTATTTGTCTTTGGAATTGTATGGATTAAATTGTGATTCTGCCCAGATGTTCAAAGAAAATACAGTCATGTTCTTTCAGAAAATTAAGAGCTGTGCTCAGCAGAATGCAAACTAGTTTAAAATGTTCATGTTAATCTACCTTCAGTTTAAATAATGAATATTTCTGTCAATTTTTTATTGCGTATGTTAATTTCTGCCAATACGAAAAGTATTTGACATTCAGAAATCACATTTTTGAAGACTTTGAGGATAATACAGAAAGGCAGTAAGTTTCTGTTTGTACTGATCTCCATAAAAATACAGTTGTGTTCCATTCTGTGTGGGAGGTCTTCCCTTTGTGAACTGGGAGAGAATACTGTTAAGCAGAAAAAAAAATCCAGACCTTGATGCAGAATAAGATTATATACTTTTTTCCTGTTTTTTTTCTTCCATACAGCATAATTTATAGTCCTGTGCAATCTCAGGAAAAGATAGTTAAGAAAATTTATGGTTAAAACCTCAACTGCTTTGCATTGCTGTTTGGAAAATGTAAGTTTAGTTTGAATATCAAAATCCAGGTGTAGACAAAAGAGACTTTTCACCCAGAAAAATAGTGTTCTTAGAACTTGGTCATTTCAACTAGCATTTAATTGTTTTTTTTTGTTATAAAACTATCTAGGCATTTATTGAACTACAGTGTAATATGAACCAATCAACTAGTCGTTGATTACCAATATTAGCTAATAGACAACATATTTAAGTGTTGTTTTTGTAGAATTTATTAGGCATGAACAGAACATTTCTAACACAAAGTCACTAAAGAAAACTGCAAAGAACTATCCACACCTTTTTAATTTCATTATGATTCTGAATTACATTTTGCATTTAAAAAAAAATTACATTTAAAATTTATATTTTTATTTTAGTCCAGAAATGATCACTTAGATCATTACAAACTCTCACTGTTTCAGAAGTGAACAGAAGCTCAACTTCTGTGGAAAAACCTTTCCCTTTTCTGACTGTAAATTGAATGAAGATGAATGCAGAGAGGAAGGGGAAAGCATTGCCGTGCTTTGCAAGATTGTCAGCAATCTATCATTTCTACAGAAAATTTTCACCTACTTTGAGCTTTTGCCCTCTTTTGTCCTGTGAAGTTATCGCTTACTTCCTCTTACGAGTCTTTAGGGCACCAAAAGACACCAAAAATGAGACGGGAGCTTGGATGTACATGGTAAGGCCAGTGTGTTAAAATTAATGGGATCCACAGAGACAAAAGTGCTGTAGGTAGCAATGAGAATAAAAGGCTGTTTGCTTTCCTTTTGCAGGAAGAAAAGCTCAGCAGCATAAAAAAAGAGTGTGCTGCTGGTACTTATTTTTATTTTTTGGTCCCTTTCCTGTGTGGGCAGCCCAGTGGACAATACATAGAATGCTATTCCAAAGAACAGGAGACACACCAGGAGTTCAATGAGAATGGCCTGTCCACGTTTATTTATGAACCCACCTATATTACTATAAGGAGGTGGTGCAGATGGCTTTTCTTTTTTTCATTGCTGATGAAGAGTCTGTCTCTCCATTGACTACTACAAATATGTCACATCTGTTTACTTTGGTCAGGTAAAAAGGAAAAAAATACAACTCACAGCAATATGAAAACATAGCTTGACTCTTAGTAAGCAGCAGAGTATATGATAGGATATGATTTACCTCCTGTGAAAATAAAATAAACAAAAAGCCTGGAGGAAACTACCTCAGAATTTCTGAGCACCATGCAGCTGTAGTAATCTGGGGAAATCGCTAGCATAGTACAAACTGAAAAATCACCTTGCAATTTAACAAAAAGTCATGCACATAAAATGATTTCTCGTGATCCATATGCATTTAATGATGTACCAGCAACACTGAAGTAGTCAGGTGTACACTGTACTACTATATGCTCTTGCCCTTCAGCTGAGCCATTTGTGAAAGTCAAACACACTCTCGTAGACTTTTGCCTTCAATACCATAAAAATAAATCACTTAAGCTCCATGCATTTGCTCCCTTGTTTCACATGTGTGTCAGCTTTCTCACTGGGAATATAGAACTACAATATATAGAGCTATTTTTCTACATATAGGAAAGACAAGCAATGTGGTTACTACTCGTATCCTCTGGGCTATTAAGAAATCTTCTCTGATCTTTGTACTCTTCTAGAAACAGAAGAGTTCAACAGATCCATGCTTTCTTGCCTTCCATCCTTTGCCTTACCTTGCCTTCCTCTTTGTATTGTACAGAATGAATTGTACAATATAGAAGCATGTGAGATATAACTAGTATGTTATTGCTGTCCCAGTCTGCAGTTTGCTATCAATATCCTTATTTCCAAGCTTTCCTGCCTAGATTGTTTTCAGGCTCTGTTTGTTTTTCAGTGTGTTGCTTTTCCTCTCTGATACCAAACATTCAATTAATGCCAAGCGGAAGATCAGCAAAATTTTGAGCTTTTAAGGCTGACTCCGTAACAAGCTACTATATGTTTTTACTCACTGTACAAAACTACAGAAAATACAGCTATGTACTACAGCCACAAATATTGCAGCTTATTTCCCAGGCTTAATGACAAGCCATTTCATGAACTGCTAAAGTAATATTAGTAAGACAAACTGAAGGAGCTTAAGAAGTCTATATGCTGTCCAGAAAAAAAAAAAACACAAAAAAAGGAAAAAAAAAAAGGAAAAAAAGCCAAACTTGTGTAATTTTATTGACAAATCAAATAATCTAAAGAGAATGAAACATAATATACCCCCAAATACCAAAATTCTAGATAAAATTGACCTTTTTTATGTGCTTTCTGTTTTCTAAAACCGTGAGGTACACCAGGGTTTCTTCTACAAACTTAGAAGTTTATTCCCCCAAATATGAAATAGAGAAAATTCTCACTTGTTTGCAGAGACTATTTTTGATTGGATTCTTCGTTTGGTTGTGGGTTTTCTTTAGTGAATATTTTGAATGCCATTAGATGGTCTTCCAAACTGTCATGGGGTCAACCCAGCTATTCAATGATCAACCTCCTTAGGTTGAGTAATAAAGACATGACAGAACATGGCTATAGGATATGGTTTTTTTATGAGATACAGTGGTCCATGTATTATGCTCTAGAGATTAAGGACAATCCATTTCAGTTGTTTGGGGGTTTTAAATTAATTTTGAGGGTTTTATAACTGATTTTCTAAGCTACATAGTGAAGGATGGCTCTAAATAAGAACAACGGGTAGAGCGGCTATCCTCACGAGGTAAGGATACAATCTGGCATACTGCAGTTCAGATCCAGTAGCTATGCATTAAGTTTTGACATTTCTTCGTAATTTGGCCCAAAGGTAATGAAAAATGCTCCAGACAGATCTTACTGATTTTCTCATATGAAGAGTTAGTTGGATTCTATGAATGAGTAAAGCGAGTAACAAGCTGGTCAGCAACAGGTATTAATAGATTAGAAACAGGTGTAATCACCATAGAAAGCCTAGGATTCATTTTCTCAATTCTCCTCTTTCGGAAAGACAAGCAAATGCATCTTTCTTTTTTCAGAGTTTTTTCTGATTATAATCTATAGAACTTCTTTTTAGGACCTGTCACTCAAGGGGCACTTTAGACATTTTAATATGCAGTCATTGTGCCAGAGGCCTGTGGCAGAACACCAAGAGCTTGATTTCTTGGATACTGGATCCCTCGCAACAGACTGAAAAAGATTAACTATAGTATAAATAAAGAAACTTCACTTAGGAAGATCTTTACACAGCAGGCACACAGCTAAATGTTATGTTATTCTCTCCAGCCTCTCTATTTTCTCAAAGTCCCTTCTGCCATGAGTCCAATTATCAGGTTCCATAATGTTACTCATTTGTCATCAAGCTGGTCCATCCTCTTTGTCTGCCATTCTCAAACTGTGGTATGACAAAGACTCTATGCTCGCTTTAGACAAGACATATCCTCCAGGAGGGCTGCAGTGAGTGAGCTGTTGTTCTCTTCTCTCTGGTGACCAGCAATAGGACAGGAGGAAATGGAATGAAGCTGCACCAGGGGAAGTTCAGATTAGACATTAGGAAAGGGTTCTTCACTGAGAGTATGGTTGGTCTGTAACAGGCTCCCCAAGAGAGTGGTCATGGTACCAAACCTATCAGACTTAGGGAACAGATAGACCAACTGAAATAACTAAAGGTTGAAGGGTTTGAGCATTTATGTAACTGCTTCAGGTTTTTCAGCATTTTATATATATTATAACATACCTTTAGTAGCACATTTTCATTATGTGAGAATAATCAAATATTTTACAGAAGGGAAGTAGAATGCTGCAAATCCACAGGAAAACAAACAAAAATAATTCAATGTACCTACTAAATACTAAGATACCTTTTACTTCATCCATCTTGGCTACCTTCTCCTCAGGACTATCACAACAGCAAATGTTTTCTGCACGAAAATGTCTCATTGACAGAAGGAAGCAAAGTATGTAGATAAGGTGCCTATCTCATACATGCTCATCTTTAAAACAAGGCAATGTGTCAGTGAACTACTTGCTTAATATCTCAGGGATTAACCTAATCCTTCTTCCGTGGTATAAAAAGGTATCATATGCACCACAGTCAATTTTCAGGAAAGGGTAATGCAGTATATCTTGAACATTCGTAATTTCTAGGCCTTGAAGGTGATGAGCATTTCACTTTTTGAAAAGTATTTATTTATTTATTTTTCAGTCCCCCCCCAAACAATTGGAATTGTTCCTTTCTAGAGTAGAGTGTGCAAGGCATGTGATGACTGCCATTCTGCCCTCATCTGTTTACAGAAGTTCTAATGATTTAATTTAAAAAATAAAGTTTTCCAATTTCACAGAAATTTTAATGTTTCATTTCAAGAGGAATTTGTTTAAGCCATTGAGAGTGTTTATAAAGGAAAAAACCTCTTGCCTTAGAATACATTTCCTGTGGATTTTGTTAGAATGAAACACATTTTGTACAAGAAGTCATCAAAATTCAACAGGAACATGTCTCAGATGTGGCTGTGACAGGGTGGAGGTATGACAATGTTGTCTGACACTGTATAAAAGGGCCTAGCCATATGATACAACGGAAGAAGCACAGCTTGCAGGGATATTTATCCATGATCCCTCATATCTAGCTTTTGTCTACCACTGTATTCTCCAAGTGAGGATACAGCTAAGTGAGGACGAGCTAAAACGGTTTCTTTAAAGCTGTGTCCCTAAAGGCAAAAAGTATTGTGTTTAATTATTTTAATTTTATCCCAGAAGTTCACAAAAAGATCATCTTATGTCCTGAGCAGCTCTCAGACTTATTCAGTCCTTCAGAACAAAAGCCATCAATGCTTCAGGACGATATTGATCACTTAACTTTAATACAATTTCACATCAGCAAGCATATTCAAATGCATAAAATTAAGTATGAACCAACAGTTTTTCTGGCCAGCTCCAGCATGTCCCTTTTTGAATATGTTAAGTGCAACAGAAATATATGCATTGGAAAAAAAAAATTAATTTTAGGACAAGGAAAAAGACTACATTATTCATTTCCCCCCATTTTTCTGATATGTCAGACACTATATACAAATATGTTTTAATCTTCAAAGTAACGACTGCTACAGCAAGCAGTTTTTCAGAGATAGAATGTTGACAGCTTTTACTCTTGGACACTAGTATAGCAAGCAACATAGTTGAGCCAGATGAGGTGATCTGCACCAGTGAAAAAATTAACACTGGCTTTTGATATCTGCATTTTTTCCCCTTCTTTGAACTAGTTTACCTTGGTAGAAAACTACCCTAGTCCTCTAACAATAAATCTTTTGTGCTAGGAGTGTGCTTCGTTGTTTCCAAGGTTGATGCACCTTCCTAATACCTCAACACCGTTTTTATTTTTGCCTGGTATTATTAAACCTCACAAACAGGTCCATATTGCCTGCTTATTTTCACCATCTTATTATAGGGTGTTTTTCTCCTCTTAGCATTTGACTAGTTATTCCGTCTCTCCTCCTTACCTCCTTACAAATAACTCTTGACACATTCTGGATTCTTGTTTTTCTGTACCTTACTGCTCTTTCACTCTGTGTTACTTTGTTTTCAGACCTCTTTGTGAAATAGCGTTAGGGCTGTAAAGTAATCAAGAATCTGAGGAAGTCTGTAATGCATCTGTCAAAATCATGTAATGAACATTGCCAAGTCCAGTTGAGAATATATTAGTTTGACAGCATTTCCATAGTACTTTCAGCACCCTCACTGGTGTAGTAGTAAAGCCCTAGTAGAGAAACATAATGAAATCCTTAATTACACAACCAGTAGGTTGAAATTTCACCTATTGTGTTTAATGATTAACACAAACCCATGATGCATGTTCTGGCTAAATAGTGGAATGAATTCCAGGAGATCTTATCTCAGCCTTTAGGTCTGTTATAGGCTACTTAATAACTTTTGGCATGTCACATTCTTTGTATCTCAAATTGTGACCACAAAATTGGTATAACAGTTCTTCCTTTGTTTATTCTATCTCTGTCTTGTTTATGTAGATAGAGAACTTGACAGGCAAAGAGTATTACTTAGAATGCATCTGCGCAAAACCTTGCACATAGTCCCGAGATCTCTGTCAGAGCAAAACTGAATGTAATGCTGTCTCTAATTTATTTGTATTGTACCTGTACTGTATTGCATGTTAGTCATTGATGAATACTAACCTTCAGAAAGCTTATCCTGAAATGTTAATCAGGTATTTAATCCTTAAAGAGCACTCAAGTTTTACATAAGGTACACACATTTGTAAGGACATGGTTCCTCATAAATTAAACTACTCTAAATCCAAACTGCTGCAGCCTGTCCTTCTTCTCTCCTGTACCATGTATGATGCTTATCCTCTCATTCTGCTTTTCTAGGCGTAGCTGGTCTGATTGAAAGACAATCACCCTAAAGGCTGTTAGGTCAGTTGGATCAGAGTACAGACACTTCCTGATTGAACACATTTTACTGAAAAATTTCCTAATTACAAATATACACTACAAAGGTACTCTTGTCGTTTTAAAAATAAATAAAGTATTTTTTCCTTCATCCAATATTAATGCACTGTGAGAATGTGTTTGGGGAAGTTTCAGAGTACTTATCTTGGAGCCTGTTTTTTCCCAATATGGCTCTACCACTCCAGCCACAAAAAAAAAGGATTCACAAACATTTTCTTCTGTTTGTTTTACTTCCCCCACCCTCTAATTTGATTTTCATTTCTTTACATTCTTTGTTGTTTGTGTAGTAACATCCATGAAAGGCTGTTCAATTTTTCTCTCTCCTCCCTCCCCATGCTTCATATTGCTCAGATGTAGAGAACATATACCTTGTTATCAACCATAATTTATGTATGTGTTGAAAATAAAAGTGGAAAAGCATTTCTCTATCCCTGGAGATCCCTCCTTCTGCTGGTAGAGATCCCTCACCTGCTGTGCTTTCAATTCCGGTTCATTGGAAAAAAAATGTTGTTCCTTACTGTAAATTCCTCTGCCAACTACCACTCTTCTGAAGCAATTTTAAGTACTTACTTCAGAGGAAGAGAGTACACGAGAGCTCAGATCTTGTCAGTAGTCTGCTTATTGCACTTAGCTGCACCAACCAGATAAATTCAGCATGAAAAACCCAAGCTGAGAGACATCTGAATTACCAGTTTACCCAGTAAACAAACAAAAAAACCCCAACACTAGCCAATGCCCTTCACACAAATGTGAAGGATCTCATTCTCAGGGGAGGTGGACAAGAATTACTTGCTACAGATTTATTTTAAAGAAATGTAGGCCAAGCTTTGCCCCTAGTTACACCTTCATTATACAATTATTTTCGTCTCATGACTCCAGTGGGGACACAGAGGTGTAATGGAGGACAGAATTTGGCCCCATTAGTATGTGCCACTAATGAATGTTATTTTAAGGTGCAGGATGAACTCTTGTCTGGACAACATTATTGAGGTCCAAAAATGAAAGTGGCAATGTGTGGATGGGTGTGGAGAGAGGGAAGAAAGAAGGGAAAGAGAGAAAGCAGAGTTGAATTTGAAATGAAAGAGATGTCACAGTCTGTGGTGAAACTGAAGCATCCCAATCCACACTGGTATGCATTCAGCACATGATGGATCCAAGGCAACAGTTCAGCACACTTTTAGATTTTATAGAGATGGAAAGGATGCTGTAGGAGAAAAATTCAAGCCCTAGAGTTCTAGATTAATTGGAAAATTTGATGGTATTTACAGAATAATCGTTTATTTCAAATGGGAGATTTACTAGTTGATCTCTCAGGTATTTTTATTTTGTTTCTAAAGAAAATAAAGCATGTATAATGACACTATTAATCTGTCAGCCCCAGAACGATATGTTTTGAAAGACATTGCTGATTTCAACCAAATCTGACGGAAGAGACATGTCTCAAGAGTGATGATGCTCCTAATAGGTGATTGTTTTATGTGTAGTTGTTTTTTTTAAATTAGTGATGATGCAAAGAAGAAAGAGTTTCAGGGTTAAAATTTGAGGCAAGAGACATAGAAGGGCTTCATTAATAGCTGAATCCAGAAAGACACCAAGAGGTTAAAGCCAGGAACTTTGTCAGTATTAGACAATGTTTCTATGTTATTTCTGACTTCAGTGTCTGATGCCTTCCTATCCTGAAATCTGAAGCACCTCCATCTCCAAACCTGCACTGTAACCTTATATTCAACCCTACTATTACATAATTGTGCCTTCAATTCCTGTCCATAAACTGAAGATACAGATATTCTGTACAAAGGTTGCGTGTTATGCTGCATAGGATTTGGGAAAGCAGTGATGCGGAATTTATTTACAACTCTCCGTGTAACACTAGCTTTTTTGGTACTGTTTTCCTACTTTGCATCTAGTGAGTTTTACTTTTCTAACCCTTTGCATGGTACTGTAGGAGATCACACTATAGGCAAAAAGCTTTTTTGTTTGGATAGGTTTTTTTCCCCTTCCTCTCTGGCCCTTCCCTATGGCAAACTCATGTTTCTGTGATAGGCAGCTGCTTGCAGGAGGCAGGAACAGATAAACTGGAAGACATGCATGGCAAACCTGTCAGCATAGAGGAAACAGACCACTGCAATGGTCTTACCCTTACCCTTGTAGGCTTTAGAAATTGGGTAGCTAGGCAAGAACTGGTGATTTAGTAATTTTAAAATTGTTTCCAAGACTAGAAATTTAATCTAGGACATGGCAGTATTATTGGGAGGCTTCAAAGTTCTCCTCAGTTGAGTTTAATTCCTAGATGAGAAAACAAGTTCAACTGAGCTGGGTAAGAAGGTGGCAGTTACCTTCTTGCCTGGCTGCCAGATAGAGAACTGCTATTGAAGCTGGTGTCAGTCACAGACCTCTGACTGGACATCAGCTGAAGCCTGCAGGTAATTGCTGCCTGCTGGTTTGGCCAGCTGTAGTAAATTCTAAAAAGTGGGCCAGGGCTTCTGTGCAGTCCAGCTCTGCAGTACAAATTAGTACTTTGTAAGGAGGCCTTGGATCTGTTACAGGTGCTTGCATGCATATGTATTGGCTATCCACAGCCATAATAAGATTTTACTATAGGAGTTTTACATTTCTAGGTATATGCCGTCTGTTGTTAAAACGTCTAATGCTTTTGTACATGTGCTGTATTGCTAGAACCCCTTAATAAAAACTTAAAAAGTGTTTAGAAAGCTGGATACCAGGGAGTAGCTCCTTTAAAACTTATCTGGACAAGACTTTTGGAAGGAGAAGAAGCTGTCTTTAAAAGAAAATAAAGATACTGTAGCCCTATCTACATGTTTCCACTTACAACCTGATTATTTTCTATTCATTGGTCTGAGTTAACTCTGCCCCCTACAGCATTCGTCCGGTTGGTATAGAAAACTGAAAATTCCATAGATTGCCTAGAAGTAGTTTCTCTGAGTCTTGATGTTAAGACGAGCGGTGAATTAGAGAAAATTGTAGTGTGAACCACAGTAAAGTAAAATCATGTTATGATATGCATGGCTTGCATGTATTGCTAATGATGTAAGTATGATGTTTGTAGTTTCAGTCATCCTTGCTGCTGTAGTGATCTGTCTATGGAAGCAAAGGGCCTTGACAGGAGCAGGTGTTTGGGTAATTCTGAAAATCACATGGAAGAGAAAGAAGTTTAATCCAGCTCATACAGGCAATTGGAATTGCTGACCTACTACAGAACTGATTGAATTTTAATGAGTTGAATTATTTCTGAATTAAGCTTGTTGTTACGCTTGTGGTTTGAACAAACTTGAGTTTTTTTGCACAGGTCCATACTAGAAGTAAACTGGAAGAGAAAATCTGGGAAACAGCTCTTTAACTCTTTGTAAATTAAATTAACGCCCATGTATTCACTAGGAACTAACATTGTATTCTTAGCTTGCTACTTTGCCTGAGGAAAATTTTTTATGAAAACACAAACATTTGTAGTCAATTAGACTATGATTTCCCGTTCAAAATCTTTCCTGCTTGGGATTAGGAAGTAACAAAAGCTTTGTAAGCATAGCTTGCTCATAATGTTTTAATTGACTTGTTCCAGGCTGCTGCTTTTTTTTTTTTACTTTTCTTTCTCATTCCTAATGAGAATAGGACTAAGGATGATATTAATGTTGGGAGCAGTAATAGAAAGGCACATACAGCACACCTAGGTGCCGAATGAAAAGGTGTCTGGAAAGATGAGCAAACCCACTTTATTGCCTAAGGGTTAAAATCAGCTTCAGTGCTCCATTTTGTGACTGTTCTGGAAAGGCAAAAAGAAAGTTCCTTTGGTAGTTCAGAAGGCTGCTGGCAGTGTAGTTGTGGAAGGTAGGATAAACTAACCCTGCAAAAAAACATGTTTGCATGTAGTCCTGTCCTTTTATAGTAAATGTATCTATGACCTTACACAATTTACAAAATGACATCTGCAGCTGAAGTTCAACTCCGCAGGCTTTTAATCAAGTTATCCTGTGAGAGTTTAAAACTACTACAGCTGTGATATGCCATGCATTAAATCTCAGTGCCTTCAGATGTGTCCTGCATGAGATAAGAGTCAAGGGGTTCTAATTTTTGCTTCAGGTGTGGAGTATGACAGTGTATTGACAATCTTGGAAATACCCAGATTTACTCCACTAACTGAAGAAATTGGAGGGCAAGCTACTAGAAAGAATGCTGCAAGTCCTCTAAACTGGTGAGTGAAAATTATTTTCATATAACATTGATGGCTCTGTTCCTATTTTGTTATACTTTTGTTTTGGTAGTATTTATGTAAGTATTATGAAATTGCTTTTAGTTTTAGCTCTACTTCATATTCCTACCAATTCTCTGCTACAGTTCAGTTCATTTTCCCAGTATTTTATGAAGATACTAGTATTACTTTTAGTAATAAAAATCTTCAATGATGAGGTGTGATGTTTTGCCTTTATCCTTAGAATTTTGAAAGGAAAAACTATCATTCAGGAACTAGACAAAATGTTGTGCATAAATACACTTTGAGCCCAATTATAAAGATATTTCAAATCTGCCTGTTGGTAAGGTGAACATAGAGCTCACTACAGATCAAGTGGTTAGCAGAGAGCTCTTGTACAATGTTCTCACCAACTGATCTGAAGGAACTGTTTTACCATTCAAGGGCTGTCGTCGGTTAACTGAATTCAAGCGTAGACTTCTAGCTCAAGGTCCCTTTATCTGAATAGCTGCATCAGTTTAGTTCTCTAGCAAACTACAAGTTGTCTGCTAGCAATATTCACCAGAAACTGAAATGCTGTTCTAAGCTCCAATAATTATTTCTTGGTGGTATGTGAGAAAGTTTTCTTGTCTGTGCCTAATATAGCTTTGCAGGGTGTGTGGGCAATTAGCGAGGTGGCTTTTCAGCATGTGAAAAAGGAAAGTCCTTCTTTCTGCTGAAACAAGTTTGAGCTAAATAGCAACACATACCAACTTCTACTAAAGAGGATGACGGTGGACTATAGAAGCCACCTCAAAACGTCTTTTATTTTATGTGACAAATACTAAGGTGTCCGGTATCTACAGGTGTGGGCACTCCAGCAATGGTGTCCAGCAGGGACCATAGAAGCGATTTGATTTTTTCGATCTGGCGCTGGCTGAGGGCTTCCAGGCAGGACCTGGACCCGGAGCCAGGGCTCCTGCCCGTCTTGTGCCCGGCTCCGGGGTGTCGGACCGAGGCTTTTCGCCTCCTGACCAGGCGAGGTGAGGTCCTGGCTGCCCCAGGGAAAGGACCAGCAGCTCGGTCAGGTTAAGCTTCAGAGCACTGGGAGCCCCTGTGCAGAGAGGGAGGCGACACGGGGACGAAGAGGTACGGGGGGGAGAGGTCGGCCCCCGGTGGCGCCAGAGCCGCAAGCCGCCGCTTCCCGCTGCGTCGGTCCTGGGCTGCAGCTTGCTGGCGGCGAGGGCAACAAGCGGCGGCATCTTGGAGCGTCGTCTTTTCCGAGTGCCCTTTCATCTCTCTCAGTCCGCTCCTTTCTCGTACCTGCAGCCTTTTCTTCTCCCTTCACTCCTCCTACCTTATCATTTCTTCTTTTCTCCCCCTTCTCGTGCAATTTTCTGGGAGGGGGGAGGTTGGGTGTTTTTGCTTTCCTTCACTTTCTTCTTTCCCCATCCTGTTCCTTTTTGGACCTTGTTCGTCTAGTGCCTCTTAATTTCTTGATTTCTTCTGATTTTTTTTCTTTGGACTTTGCCTTGTCATGTCAAGATGGAAGTCAGGCATGACTGGCTCTCCTCATCCCCCCATGAGGGCTTCGAGCAGATGAGGCTGAAGAGCAGACCCAGGGAGCCTTCCCCAAGCCTCACCAGAGTAGGCACGAACTTCTACAGCACTGTCAAGCAGCAGGACTACAGTGCCAGTGTCTGGCTGAGGAGGAAAGACAAACTGGAGCACGTAAGCCAGCTTCTATTTCCCCCCCATCCCGTTTTTTATTTTTTCTTTCTAGACCTCTGTCTAGATACTCTGTTAGGCTATGTTTCTGTCAGATTGGACTCCAGAAGAAAAGTGTTGCTCCAGTAGCTGAACATGATATTTCCCAAATGTTAGAGAAAGGAGCTACTTACTGGTCCCAGACTGGTCAAATCTGAGGTAAATGAGATATCAGTACTGTTCTCAAACCAGATGCGAGTCTCTTTCTAACTGGAAATATTTTTTTTTTCTCACCTTAATCGTTCTTTTCCCACAAATTCGGCACTGATGTGGGAGGAGAAAGATTGGGATGGTGCAGATGGAGGTTAGAGCACTTATCTCGTGGTGATTATAATGTAGTTCTAGAATTGCTAAAAGAAAATAGCTTTTTTTAATTCTAGCTGTAATTTCTCTCCCCTCTCCCTTCTTTTTTTCTTCTTTTTCATGCATGGGACTTTGAAAATATTCAATCTACGAGATTGAGTAGAGGAGATTTCCTTCAAGACATCTATTCCTGCAGCAATAGTACATGGCTTAATTAAGTGTGTTTGAGACCACAATAGAACTGATATTGTGCATAGCTCTAGTGAATATTTTATGAAAATGTGAGACGATTCTAAGTCTCAGATGATGTTTGAGAGCATTTTCTAACATAAAGGAAATGGGTTGAGACAACCTGCATAGCATGTAAGAGTTTTATGAATAGCTTATTAGGTGAAACCTATTGTTACAGCTCACACTACAATCAAAACAGGAAAGCAGTTGCATTTACAGGGATGTAGAAGAATGTGGATGGATTTACATAATGCAACGGTCTGCCATTCTTTACATTAGTGAGTAATTTGCAATCACAGTCACATTGACCTTAAGATTCACAGAAAGATATTTCTTGTGGTACAGCGACCTGAACTCTCTTTGGATAGAAACGGTCTTATTACAAGGATGAGTTGCCTTTATTGCATGAAAGTCCTAGATGGCATAGTAGAGTCCTTTAAAGATGAAACCTGAAAAAAGCTTCTCTATCAACTAGTTCATGGAGTATTACTCTCCCTTCCCACTAACCTGCTGAGTATTTTATCCCTGTTAGCGAAATCTTAAAACTTAGAGCTGTTTACACTTCTGGGGAAATGACAAGAACTGATTAACTGTTGGAAATATCACATTTCAAATGTTAAGAAAGATACTGAATCTTATCTGCCTTCTTACACATATTTTTTGTGATTTTTTTTTTTCTTTTATTTTTTTTCGCTCTAAGACCAAAGCTTCACAATAGTAAGCTTGTAAGCAGAGTATTCTCCCATTGTGGATTAAGAAGAAAGGTCAATGCCTTATTTCAGTAAAAAGAAAACATAGAAAGCATAGAAATCTGAGCTCTGGCTTTTGTAACAGGTTTTTGCTACATGTGCTTACATGTTGATATGTGTCATCAAATGAATGATTATTAAGTGTGGAGAGGGGAATAATCTATCAACAGTTCGATAGCTAACTGCTGTTGTGGTAGCTGAATATTAGCATGTTCAGAAACTTGTATTTTAAATCATACCAAAGATTAGCATGGAAAAGAAAATCAAGCATTAGCTTGTTTGAAAATTACAAATGCAAACCTTTTTTTGTTTGTGTGGTTTGGTTGGGGTTTTGCAGTGTGTGGTGTTTTTTGTTGGTTTTTTTTTTTTTTGGTTGGTTTGTTGTTGGGGTTTTTTTGTGGTAGTTTTTTTGTATTGTTCTGGGTTTTTTTTTGGGAAGTCAGTATTTTGTCACAATAGTAATCTTCAATAACCCTGCAGCACTGGTGTGAAAACCTTTTTCTGTAATCAGCTTGGTATGAGAGCATGTTCTGGGGATTTCCCTCTCATTTCAGCCAGTTATTTTTATTGCCAGAGCCTATCTGAACAATGCATAGAAAATATTGGAACATTGAAATTTCTTGCTTGCCCTGAAGTATTTATTTCATTGACATTTATTGTGAATACCCTGCAGTATATTAGATATGCTAACAGTATATAGTGAAAATACTTTGTGGTTAGGATTTAAGGTAACTATATTACTGTTGAGTGTTGTAACAGGCTATTGAATAGCTTCCCTGAATGAATGTAAATAGAATATGTATTAATTTCTAGTTCGTACTATATAGTTTTGGAGCAAGGTGGTTATTTTCTGGTTTCAGATAAGTCTTTGAGGGTTTTGAGTGTTTTCTTGCTGAAGAAGTTATTTCTTGCACTCCATTCTTCCACTCCAAAAGACAAACCAATTAATTTGAGATGCATCATTTTGAATGGTATAGTCATTGACATACGATTGCTTATGGCCAATATCGGATAATGAAGCTTATTCATGAGGTAGATGGAGAACATGAATAACATTTCATTGCAACGCCCTCTGAGATAATAATGTTACTTGATACCTACAAAGAACGTCAGAATAGGAGTAAATGTTCATGGAAGCACTGGTTTTGAAAGTAAGTTGCCATAAATTTGATGCCACATAATGACAGCTATAACCAGAAGAAGGGTGTATCCTGAGTGTAAGTCAAGATATGCATGAATTTGAAATTTTGTATGTACTCTTCAGGCCTTGTGGAGGTGGTTAGTTGTAGCTTCATTGAATTTATTTCCTAAATTTATTTCAGTGTGATTGTAATAGATAGAAAATTGGGCCAGTTTATTTTGTACACTACTTCCAGTAAATCCTTGTAGACCACAGAAGATATAGTTTGTTGACTTTTGTGGGAGTAGCATGACTTATTTATACGTAATGCTTCTTGTTAATCCATAAGTAGTTTGAAGAACTAAAAAACATCTTTTGAAGCCATTTTTTTTATCAAACTGTTTATTTTAAAAGATCTCAAATATACAAATAGTTTGTTTCTAGATTTCAAGATTATAGCAAAGTTATGGATTTTGGTGTTGTGCTTTTTTGGTTTCTTTGGGGTTTTTTTGAAACAGATCTCAATTTGAAGAGTGTGGTAAGGAGGTTCAGTATTCAACTTTCTTCTACATCTCTTCTGAAAACACAGAACTAGTTCAGATGCACAAATATGATACAGTTTCTTTAAAATTCTTCAGTACTTAATTGTTGACTGACCATAGAGGAAGTTAAAATCTGGAACGTATTGCTAGCGTCTTGCTAATTGATTGTTCTTCAAATCGATCTTAATATAGTGTGTCTCCTCACTGGCTAATAGTTTTGTGGGTTATCTTTTTCCAAGTGGCAATAACACAATTTGTACCATACAAAGATCTGAACACAATTCACCTCTGTTTCCTTTTGTAAACTCAGACACTGTATTTAAAATTAAATGGATCTGCTATAACATGTGTAAAGATAGGCCAATGAGGAGTTTTTCCTGAAGTCAGCTCTCAGTGTGCATGTGTGCTGTAGCTAATGTCAGAGCCATACTTTTAATGGAGGAAATCACTAGAGGTGTGTATGAGTGGCATTGCAGGTATGAGCACAGTGATGGTGTAGACCTTTGGCTGATATTCCTGCTGTTGAGATTGTTCAAATTCTATGTATCTGCTTCAGCTGGTTCTTCATGTCTTTTTGTGAAGTTGTTTGCCTGATGCTGGAAGTGTTAGTGAGAACTGTTGTGTGAAATATTCTTCAAATCTCCTTTGCATAGTGTTTTTTTGTTTGTGGCTTTTTTTTTTTTTTTCCCTTGTTTGTCTTACTCTAGTGTTGCCTTTTTAATGAAATGTGAATTGATTAAGAGAAAAAGGAGGAGCAGGTAGGGTTGGGGGAAAAAGAGCAGCTAACCCAATAGCCTTTAGCTGGCGGGAGTTACCTATGTCTGGTTTAATTTACAGCAGCTCTCCGTCATGTCTATGTATCATTCAGTAATGACAAGTACTGTATCAGGAAATGCTTCTAGAGAACCTAATAATCAAAATTTTTTTAAAAAGCAGAACAAATTTCTTTTTAGGCTACAACAGATATGCTTCAAGCACATATTCTTTTTATGACAAATATCAGTATTTCTTCTCAAAGATATAGTGGTAGTCTTTCTCTAATAACTTTTAAATTTAATTATTTACTTACGTTAAAACATTTTTTAAATTGTCTTTTAAGAAACTGCTTTAAGACTATAACTTTTTGGGAGACCCGGTATCAGAACAGTTTTATTTCCTCAGTCTGTCACCTTTAATATTATCATACTTTGAGTAAGCTATTGATAATTCTTGCATCATCTCTTTGGTTTTACTTAAGTTCCACTCAGTCGTGAAGACAACATAGAGATTTTCAGATTCTAAGTACTCTTGCTGTTATGAGAGTTGACCAGTGGATGTTACCAGTTGATCATCATACCGCTATCCTTGGGGCAGCATTGCCACCCAGAGAGAAGAGAGGCTATGAGGTAGGGGAAGGACAGTGTCTCGTGGCAACAAAGGGAGATATCTAATATACAGATGGTAGGCTTAAGACAATTTACAACACTGCCTGACAAACATGGCTGTGGTACTTCTCAGAGCCTTGTGACCAAATCAGAAATAAAATATCACTTCAATTCACCTTTCGTATCTTTATAAAGAAGTTGAAATCCCAAATCCAATTCTGTCAGTTCATTTTTATTATTCAAAAAATAGTAATTCTCTTGTTTCTTTTCTTTTTTTTTCTTTTCTTACACTGCCAGAAATTCTTAACAAGATCATTATTGCACGTTTTAAATTTGCATTTCTGCTCTTGCATGTAAATTAGCACAAGTGTTAAAGTCAGAGAAGAGATTTATGGGCTTCAGAATTTGACATCCTAAGGATGGCAGAAGACACCACGTACATAGCTATAACCTGTAACACATAAACAAAGAAGGTGGACATGGCTTGATGTAAAGCAGATATTAGGAGTAAAACTCAGTGAAGTCAAATCAGTTGCTGGACAGAGGCAATAGCTTTAACTTAAGGAAGAATAATTAAACTATCAAAACCAGAATTCAGAAAATAATTACATGCATTCCCAAAGCAACCTCTATCTTGCAGTAAATGCAAACACATGGAGTTTTTTTTTGGGTTCAATGAGTTGACAGGGTTTTTTTGCATTAAGCAAGTATAAATAATTTGTCATTGGGAGTAATGTTGAATGCCAAGAAGAGTGGCGTGAGCTGTCCATAAAGTGAGGACAATTCAGAAGCTTCTACTGTGTTGGTTTCCAACATTTGGAACTTTGCGGTGCCATGGTTGCAGATGATAATTCCAAATGTCTGTCTGATCCTAGAGATAGATATCTATGTCTAATGATTTCATCATTAAAATCAAGGGAACAGACTCCATTAAGCAGAGGGACTTTGGCTTTTTCTCAACAGAAAAGTGACTTTTGGAATTGTCTGCCTGCAATAGCAGTACTAACATACGCTGAGGTTCTTGCTGAAGTAGTAGCGTACGGTTAGCTTTGCTGCTGACAGATTGTCTGTGGAGGAATTCTTCTGTTGAAATGTTGCTTTCCTTGAAGGAGTGTTTCTCTAGCAATGTTTTGTAGACAATCATAATTAGAATAAATGTTCAGAGAAGTGGAAAAAAAGAGACCAAAAAATCATCAAACAGTGTTGGGAAAATATTGAATAGTATTTTAAGGCAGAAAATGTTTCTTTCAAAAACAGTATGGGGAATTTGAAATCTGGACATTTGGAGGGTAAAGAATAACTTCTTTCAGTAGTTATCATACATGAAAGTAATTTTGTATTGCAAAGCAGTGAAAATATGATATCTAGTAGTTAATTTTTCTCTTTCTAGTGGTGGTGGGTTAACTTGGGTTGTCTGCCAGCTTCCCACCAAGCCACTCTCTCCCTTCACCTCCTCAACAGAACAGGGGTAGAAAATAAGATAAAATATCCTGTAGCTTGTCATAAAGACAGGAAGATTACTGGACAATTTCTGTTACAAACAAAATGACTCAACTTGTGGAAAATTAATTTTATCTGTTGCCAATTAAAAATAGGATAGGGTAGTGAGAAACAAGAACAAGACTAAAACCACCTCCACCTCCTCCTGCCCCTTCTTTTCTGGCTCAACTTCAGTCCTTCATTCCTAACTCTTTTATCTCTTTTCCCCCAGTTCCCTGAACGGCACAAAGTACTGGGGAATGGGGGCTGCAGTCCCTGCTGCTCCTTCCTCCTCACAAGCTGCAGCTCCTCAGAAATCGTTCCACCATGAGCCCTTTCCATGAAGTACAGTCCTTCAGTAATGGACTGCTCCAGTATGGGACTCCCATGGGCTGCAGCTCTTGTAAGAAAACTTGCTTCTGTATTGGTTCCTTTCCACAGGCTGGAGCTCCTGCCAGAACCTGTCCCGTGGGCTTCAGCTTCCTTCAGGGCACATCCGCATGCTCTGGCATGGAATTATCCATGCTGCAGCCCATGGAGAACTGCTTCATCGTAGTCATTGTAGGGCAGCAGGGGAATCTCTGCTCCAGCACCTGGAACACATCCTTTCCCTTCTTCACTGAGCTTGGTGTCTGTGCAAGGCTGTTTATCTCACGGTTTTCTTGCTCCTCTCGCATAGGGGCTGCAGAGCATTTTTCTACCCTTTCTTACATATGTTATTGATAGAGGCATCATCAATGTCGTTGATGGACCCAGCAAGTGACAGGTCTGCCATGGAGCCAGCTGGAACTGGCTGTGTGCAACATGGAGGCAGCCCCTGGTCTCACTGAGGCTTCCTCTGCAATGTCTTCCCCCTGTTCCCTCCCAAACTAGCCTTGTAAACTCAATACATTAGTCTTCAAATAGTGCTACTTCTAGAAGCTACTCTTCTTTCTCATCTTCATGTGAGAATAACTTTCAATATTGCATTAATCTAATAATCAGTTCTGATGATTTCAACCTCAATCACTTTAAAAGTCCATGTCTCTTAAAGCTAAACTTAAAACATTTCAGAGGCATAGTCACTGTTACAGACATGAAGCCAGACACTATAAATTATGTTTGTTGTTTTTTTTGTCAAGAAAACAAAACAACGTGAAGTTTCAGAGCTGCACTTAAAATTGGTTTATATATACATGCATAAATTCAATTCAACCCGTTCAAGACTTCTTAGAAGTGAAGTTACCTAGTTTCTGAACAAAAGACCTAAGTCTTAGCCTATGTTTGTTCCAGATGCTAACTTCCGTCAAGATATGGGGGGAGAAAAATGATTTTCACTGCTATGCCTTTCCTAATGCTACTACATTAAGGAGAATCCAAATTAGATTTTTGCTACCATCATCCCCCCCCCTTTTTTTTTATCAACATTGCCCATCTTTGTTTAAGCATTTTGAAATAACAGCTCAGAAACTTGCAACTTTATTTCCTTGTCTATTACACAAACAAATGCTCTGCAGTTTTTAGTGGTTTGATTTAGTAGCAGACCATTGACTTTTAAAGACAGCAGGAGTACTTAAGACACTAGGAAAATTATCCTTAATGAATATCTCCTCACAAATGCACTCATTTCACTGACTTCAGGGGAAGCCCAAAGAAGCTACTCTCTGTGACTAAATGTAAGTTTAACTTAGACCTTCTTCCATTCCAGAACAAGAAATGCTAAAATATTGCAGTGATAATCTCTTTATGAGACTATCCCAAGATGGAGACAACAGACCAACTCATGCCAATGATTAATAAAGACCATTTTATTGTCATTCAGGATGAGTAGCCATATTCTGTTAATTATTCCTAAAACCAAGAAGTCCTGTTCTGGCAATAGACTCCCTAGATCTGTCTCCCCTGATGGAGCCCTTTCCTGAAGGACATGCCTGTTTCTGCCCATCTTACTCTTTGTCACATGATTTAATGTCTGATTCCCAGGCCTTTTATGTGGTTTCATTACTGAGAGGAAAAAACCCCCAAACAACAGATGCCCTGATGATGTCTTGGAAGGTCCATCTATCATCTCAAACTGAATATTCTCTCTCATATTTCAGAATCTGAAAGGAGGTTTCTTAAGAATGAAATTCGGATGCTTTTAAAAAAATATTTTTACATTACTAGATTTTTCATTACTCGGTGACTGCTGTTAGACTGAAAACATAAGATATTAATTTTTCCAGTGCAGTGACACTCCGCTAGTGCCTATAACATTGGGTAGTCTGAGTGTGGGCAATCAGGTTGCTTGCAATCTGTCCTTTGCAGTTCTTGGGAACTAGAGGAGATTATCTGAGGATATCTAGAGTAAGCAATAGGTATATGCTGGGATCCATATCCCCTAAACAGCCAAATCTGGGACCTGTGCTGTTGCTTGCTAATGACCTGTATGCTCAAGTTTCCAGGACAGGGGAACAACAAGGTGAATTTGTACCTGGGTATTATCATATTTGGAGTGTGTGCAGTTGAGCCGTTTACTCGCAACTGGGGTGCTCCCAGATTCAGCTGTCTTTATAACACTCAAGGAACCAAGTTAGCCTACTGTTCCCTCAAAGTGACTTGAATACTGTTTTTTTTGTGGTTGTCTGTCTGCTATGCTTTAGTGAGTAGAAAGGCCAGTCAGCTAGAAGTGAAGCAATATGTGGAGGGAGCTCAGAGAACCTCAGAAAATCAGGAGGAGAAAGAGAAGGAACAAATGATACATTGGCCAGTGAAGTGAATTAATTTATTCAGAAATTAATTTTTGTTGGATTACAAACTTATTTCTAGGGGGTTTTATACTTGTCCATTAAAACTTACTCTGATATTTTTTTAATTTATTTTTTAAGGTTGCTCAGAATTCTTTCACTTTTATAAAGGCCTTCCAAATATAATATAGAATTTGAGTATTTTTATAGGAATCTGGTTTGCTTTTTGTTTTGTTTTGATCAATGCATTTTGTAATTTGACTGTGTAGATAATATCTAGCCCTTGAGAGAGAAATACCAGAGTGATATTTTTAGCAATATTTCATTAGCTTGGTCTCTCAAGACAGAGACAAATTTACTTATTTTTTCCACTTTAGCACAACCTGCAAACCCTTTTCTCTATGTGCAGTATTTGTAGGTGAATATACTTGTGTATTTTGTCATTTTTTCTTACTGAAACCAAGAATCTAAAGAAAACCCACTTAGCTCAATTTCTCACTGCCTGATGCCAACTTAATAAGCAGTTCATTTTACAATTTATATAGTTGCTGCAGCTCATAAATATTAGTCATTCTGTGCTAATTTTTATTGGTATTTGTATTTCACTATTTACAGTTGCAATGCAATGTTTAATGGAATAAAAAGAGCTAATGTATTTAAGAATTGTTACTAATAAAAAAGTGATGCAGATAACTCCTGCCCTTCTGATATATAAAATAGGCCAGATTTCCCCAAGGCATTTTAAACTGTTTGGAGCAGGACCAAATGTGGAGCAGCACTGAGACAGTAATTGTGACCAGTTTAACTTTCATGATCCTGTTGCTGCAATAAAGGCATAATTACTTGGAGTTATAGTCTAACTTGATTCTCTAAAATCCAGTCTAGTATATACTGTAAAAATGTCAATCATAATGAGCAGCTGGATATTTGAAATACGTGAATGAGTAAGAGGTAATAATGTCATCGGCACTTCAAACCACAGTAAATATGGCACGTTTCACTAGTGCTTTTTGTGTTATGGAAATTGTGCTGCTGTCCATTAAATTTCATGACTGATCCTTTCCAGGCAGAGATTTGTTCTTTGATAAGGGAATAGACATTATGTTTGGTGAACAAACTTCACGCATTACCTCAACTAAACTTACAGAAACAGTGTCAAATCTGACCAGTGATTCAAATCCTACTTCCACAATGCAGTTTGTGCATGGTGGTTTGATTTTTGTTTCAAAGTGATGGTAAATCCTCCATTGATTTCACTGCTATGGGTTTAAGGTGTGTATGAGTGTTTTGAGAGAAGACAGATCATATGTTTGGGGAAAAAAATATGTGTTCAATGTATCATGGTAAGCACTTGGAGGAAAAATCTGTCTCAAAGTCCTCACTTTTTCTTGAGCTTTAAGCCTTTGAATTATGCTGCTAGTTGCTGGATACATTACTTGAGAACACTGGCAGTTAGCACTCAGGTAAATCCTTTATAGGCTATGAAAAGGACAGAAGGCATCCTGATGTAACAGAAGGGGTGTAAGAAACAGTGAGTATATGTGAGTATGCAAAAAACTGTATAGATCAAGTTGCCCACCATTTAAGTCCACCTTAAGGTGTTTCAGAATGATGAATACAGGAAAAATGTCATACAGGTGCATTTGAAACTTCAGTTATTTGTGAAGACTAATGAATAGATACCTAAAGAAAGCTGAAATACAAAGCTACCCATGAAATTATTTCTTTGCTCCCAATTAGAATTATTCTGTTACTCATTAGAAAGTGTATGTGGAAAAAAAAAAATGCCCATCATGCTAAAAAACAAACCAAACCTAAACTGAAATATGATTTTGGTTTAATGATAGCAGACTTCATCTCTTTTCATGTTTTGTGCCCATGGAAATATATACCTGCTTTAATGATAATAATTGAAAAATAACCACAAAAAAACCTATTACCTCTTGTGGAAAATGAGTTAGATGAACAAATAGAATGTGCATGCGTGTGACTGGTGGCTACAACAAAGATGAAAACTCTTGTCAAATTCTGCTGTTTCCCCATGGTTGTTTATTGGGGAACACCCATGAGCATCTAGAAAGGCTTGTATTTCTGGAACGCCAAGAAAAACCCCAAGTGATTAGAGAACACGCAGAAGTTCTGAAACATTGAGTTTCCAGTGTTTTTTTTGATGGCTGCTGGCAGAATTTGACCTGTGCAGCCTCTTCATGGACAGTGATAAAATAGCCAGCGTTAAGTTAGGTTGGGAAGATGAGAGGAATGGAATGTTAGGGCTAAAGCTCTGCCAGTTTGCTGTAGGCCCTGAGCAGCTCCAAGGGCCTATACAGTATGTTTGGTCTGGAGATTTTCTGTCTTTATGAAGAAAAGTGTATGTGCCTTTGTAACTCTGTGTTTCCCATTCTTTGTTACCTTCTGGAATAAAGTGATTCAAAGCTTTTAAACCAATAGGTTGGCTGAGATAACGATCACACTTTTTCCTTTCTTCTCCTATATCAGTACAGTCAGTAAGTTCTTCTTGCTTATTAAATAATTGTCTTACGGCCTGCAGCAATCTGTTTGTCCTATAAACTCTTAATACTGAAGGTATCTTATTTACTGACCTTTCTGGTTTTTGATGCCTTATGGAAAAGTAGTTTCCCTAAGTTTTCAACAGGATTCATAATGCTAAGTTCTGGTAGGACATTGAGCCTATCCTTTGCATCATTTAGAAATGGCTTCTGTCACAGTTTGAAGCGTTTGCTAAGCCATTCTATTTCTTCATGTATCTTTTCGTGGAAAACCAGTATGTTTTGTAAATAGTCATCTTCTGCTGTTTGCTAGAAAAAAAAAAAAAAGTCATTTGGAATCACACATCAGTCCTGTACATATGCTGCTTAAAATAATTTGGGATGAAATATATTTACTGCTGCCTCTATTAGATCTGTGATTTTCAGATCACCAAGACGATCCAGCCCTGTTGAGTAAATAAAGATTACATAGCCAGCCTGGTTGGTGCAGCTCATGAGATGGTCCTAAGAAAAATGAACTACTTAAAACAAGAAAATAAAAAGTGCACTGATGAATGAAACCTCCAGAATTTAGAAATTATTTGCAATTTGAAACTATTTTTGGAGTGATTTGTTTGCAGAATGTGATTTATGCCACATCTGTGATGCTGAAGACTGGTTCTTAATTCGTATGCCATGACCATCAAAAGATATCAATACACCAAATGCTGTTTCAGACTTTTACAGTGAGCATGATTTATTGTTTGAATAACAATAACAATTCCTTTGGGTCTAGCATGAAACAAAGTCACTTAAGCATTTTTGGAAAATGTTACCCTTTGGAAGAAAGCAATTTCCTTTGTCAGTGTGAGCTGCTGGCCCTGCAGACTTTTCTTTCAAGTCCCTATTGGGCACGTGGCAGGCAGATACCACCTAACTCCTTCTGTGTTATTTTATCCCATTTTATGCAGTATTGTTCTCTCCAAGCTTTGTTGTCATGGTTTAGTTGCATCAAACTGTTGTGGGAATCTGGAGTGTGCCAACCTGGATTCTCTGGTTTATGGTCTTAATGTGTATCAGCCTAAATCAATTTATTTCTACAACCATATGACAGCTGAAACCTTAGAGTGCTGGAAATTTTGATTTTTTTAAAAAAAATATTTTTTCTTCAGTTTATGCACCTTGTTCCCATAGTCTGTCTGTGCTGGGGCTGTTACAAGCTTTCTGTTTGGCTTTAAATAACTGTTGCTTCATATTCAATTTTTATGATTCTATGACTATAGTAGCTTTCAGAATGGTTTGAGTTGGAAAGGACCTTAAAGATCATCTTGTTCCACCCCCCCTGCCATGGACAGGGGCACCTCCCAGTAAACCAGGCTGCTCAAAGCCCCGTCCAACCTGGTCTTAAACACATCCAGTGATCGAACATCCACAACTTCCCTGGGCAACCTGTTCAAGTGTCTCACCATCCTCATAGGGAAGAATTTACACAACATATTGCACAACTGTTTCCCTTTTTACTTCTCCGAGGTTGGATTTACCTACCCAAACCAAAGCCTTTGAGTTTTCCTTTTTTTCTGCAATTTTATCTCATCACTTTTTTCATTATGTTAACTTTTAATTCTTTTTTGTTTGTTTTGTTTTGGTTGTTTTTTTTTGTTTGTTTTTTGGTTTTTGTTTTTTTTTTTGTTCCCTTGTCCCCACCCTGCAGCCCTGTTTTGGTGTTGCATGTCATCTTCTGCAATGCACCTTGTATGGAACCCTCAGGGAAAATATTAGCACTGCTACTGTTAGACTCTCCTTTCTCTACCCTCAGACTTAAGTGGTTGACTAAGTTTCGTAATCTGCTGGAAGTTTCTTTGGTTGCAAAGTCGGCTTAGCTTAGCTTCCTTGAAGTTTGCCTGGCTCCAGGAAAGTGTCTACTCTTTGAGAAAGCAAGGAAGCTCAACTGAACAGAGGAAATGTTGAATTTTCACTTCATTATGAATTTACACTCTGGTTCTAGGTTGAGTTGAAGTTGACCCAATCTAAAGGAATTTTTTGGTCATAGAGAATGAGATCTCTGGACAGAGTCTGACTTGCTACTCCTTTTAAAAATAGAGTGAAACCAGGCTTTGTGTTTTCCATGTGACCTTGGCCAAGATATCATACTCTGCAGCTAGTTTCTCTTTATATATACAGGCTAATAGCATTACTCAGCTTTTTATAAGGGCTATGAAGATATACCCAGTGAAGATGATAAAATACACATATAGTCAAGATATGAACCATATGAATACTTTGGATAAACAATAATGTAACATTTTTCATTTCAGCTGTCCAGAATAGATGGTACACTGGCAATTTTAGATGCAATTCTATGTGCGCCTCATCTGGTCCAGTGGCAGGTTGAAATTGAGAAACGATGGCCAATTTCATGAGTTGCAGGGTTTGCCTTCTTCCTTGTATTGCTGCTAGTGATCACGTGATCAGCTGAAGCTAAGCTGATCAACTTGCTGATTTTTACAGAAAGTTTACGTACGTTTCTTCCCAGATGAAACTGCTAACTTTCAGATAGGTAAGCTGATCTAGTAATCATGTTGCTGCAGGGTGAGCCAAATTTGATGTAGAAGAAGGGGCAGGAGTGTAAGAAGGGAGCTCATCAGACACATCTCTTTTAATGGTTGATATACTCGGGTTGATTGAAATGCAGAGTGAAATAGCATCTTTATGGAAGTGTTTGACTTCATCATGGCCTCCTACAGAGTATTTTTGGTAGGTCTTTGTCTCTTTCAGAGTAATCTAGATGGCTGCAGCTCAAGATTGCAGACTATTACAATATACAATGATATTTGAGGACAGATTATTTAGGTTAGCTGTACATTCCATGTCAATATCAATATTAACTAGTATCCAAGTAGTTTTCTGAAAGTAAAATTCTACTTATCCAAATCCAAAGCATTACAGAAAAAGTATTTCCCAAAATGATAAGACTAAGTTGTTTCTGTAGATTTGCCTTCTTGCTTCTGGGGTAGGGCTCCGACTTGCTTGGAAGTTCTTGTGTTTAAAAGATACATCCTTGCTGTTTTGCAGAAGAGCAAATTGAAGCCTATCATCATGGTTTTGACACGTGGAAACTTAAATGCTGTCATATTACTTGTTAGCATTTTGCTATGGCTCGATCTTAAACTTGTTTGTCTGAAGAAGGGCTTTTGTTTTGCTGCAAGGTGAATTTGAGCTCAAGGACAGCCTGGGTCCTGGTTACGAAATTCAATATTAATATGAAAAAATAATAACAAAAGCTGCTTCAGATAACTTTAATACGACTTTATGCAACTTCAGATTTTTTGTCTTCAGTCTTCTAGCATGCTGGTTTAGTTATTGTTTCCTTTCCGTAAGGTTGAAGCTTTTGAGGAATGCGTTATTGGACTTTTTTGGATTAAACTTGTATTGCTAATAAAAACTCCAAAGGTTACTTAACAGCCAGTTTCCCACATAAATTCTTTTTTATCTGGCTCTTTTAAGGAGTGCACTTATTAAAACATGGGCCTGTGACACACCCATTGCAACAGCTCTTTTATAGCATTTATTATTGTTTGCATACTCTATGTGGCTGTTACTTCTCGGAGCAAGTTAGGAGACTTATCTTCAAATATTTGGATAAACAGTACAAAATGTTATTTGAGACACTGGAATAAAAACGTTATATCAAGAATTGTGGATCTGCATACACAGCAAAAGTTCTAAACATTGCATCCATGATCTATAGTCTTCATAATATTAGATGGAAAAGATGATGTAAAAATAAAAAACTGTAAATTGAACCCGACTGATCGTCTGCTCTAACTGTTGAGAATAGCCACATGCAATTTTTTTTTTTTTTTCCCTTCAAAAAAAGTAGAATCCTCCACAAACAGAAAAATCCAGAAGAATTTTAATCCTTGTTCGTTCTTGTGCTTGAGGGGAAAAAACATCCCTAACTTCTGAGCTGTTCAGTATTTCCCTAATCTAGTATTAAGGTTGAGAACATAGTCAAGGTTTATATGTGGGTTCTGCTTTCAGAATACACAGTGTAAAATATACTGTTTTTTCCTGGATATCTTTCTCAGAAATACCTGGAGAAGAAAAGCCAAAGAGCTCAGTGCTGGGGCCACTTCCATTTAATATCTTTATTAATGATCTTGATGAGGACATGGAGAGCACCTTCAGTAAGTTTGAAGATGACACCAAGTTAGGTGGCAGTGTTGATCTGCTTGAGTGTAGGGAGAGATGTGGACAGGCTGGGTCAACGGGCTGACATCAATTTTATGAGCTGGAACAAGGCCAAGTGCCAGGTCCTGCACTTGGGCCACAACAACCCTGTGCAACACTACAGGCTTGGGGAGGAAAGGCTGGAAAGCTGCTCAGCAGAAAGGGACCTGGGCGTGTTGATTGGTAGCCAGCTGAACATGACACAGTGTGCCCAGGTGGCCAAGAAGGCCAATGGCATCCTGGCCTGCATCGGGAATAACATAACCAGCAGGAGTAAGGGAAGTGATTGTGTCCCTATACTTGGCACTGATGAGGCCACACCTCGAGTACTATGTTCACTTTTGGGCCCTGCAGTATAAGAAAGACATTGAGGTGCTGAAGCGGATGCAGAGAAGGACAATGAAGCTGGTGACGGATTTTGAGAATAAGTCCTATGAGGATCAGCTGAAGGGAACTGGGCTTGGGGAAGACCTTATCACTCTCTACGACTTCTTTTCAGGTGGTTGTAGAGGTGGGTGTTGGTCTCTTCTCCCAAGTAACAACTGATAGGACAGGGGAAAATGGCATCAAGTTACACCAGGGGGGTTTTGGTTGGACATCAGGAAAAAAACTTCTATATCAAAAGGGTTGTTAAAGACTGGAAGAGGCTTCCCAGGGAAGTGGTGGAACTGCCATCCTTGGGTGTATTTAAAAGCCATCTAGATATGATGCTTAAGTATATGGTATGGTAGTGGCACTGGCAAAGTTAGTGATTGGACTTGATGATATTAAAGGTCTTTTCCAGCCCTATTGTTGATTCTGTGATAAGGAAAACCATGTAAACTTGAATCAGAAAGAAAGAAGCTCAAGGCAGGTTTGGGAAGAAAGCTCATGCAGGTGAACTCACTGCTGTGCCTTCACAGAATTGCAGAATGATTGAGATTGGAAGGGACCTCTGGAAGTCATCTTGTTCAAGGCATATGCTCAAGCAGGACCACCTATAGGAGGGTGTTCAGGACCACCTCCAGATGGCTTTTGGATATCTCCGAGGAGAGAGACTCCACCACACCTCTGGGCAATCTATGCAGGTGCTTGGTCACCCTCACAATAAAGAAGTGTTTCCAGGTATTCAAACAGAACCTCCTGTGTTTCAGTTTGTGCCCATTGTCTCTTGGCCTGTCACTAGATACCATCAAGAAGAGTCTGGCTTCATCTTTATATTTTCTCTTCAGATGTTTGGACACATTGATGAGCTCACTCCTTCTGAACTGTCACTTCTCCACGTTGAACCTGAAGAGAACCAGCTCTCTTAGCCTTTCCTTGTGGGAGAGGTACTCCAGTTCCTTAATCATCTTCATGATCCTTTGCTTGACTCTCTCCAGTATCTCCATATTTCTCCTGTACCGAGGAGCCCAGAACTGGACACAGAACTCCAGACGTGGCCTCACCAGTGTGGAGTAGAGGGGAAGATCATCTCCTTTGACCTGCTGGAAGTGCTCCTTCTAATGTAGCCCAGGATACCATTAACCTTGTTTGCCATAAGGGCACATTGCTGGCTCATGTTCAGCTTGGTGTCTACCAGACTTACTGAGGGCCTCTTCTGCAAAATTGCTTTCCAGCTGAGTGCCTCCAGCATGTACTGGTACATGTGCTGCTGGGGTTGTTCCCCTCCAGGTGCAGAACTTTGCATTTCAATTTGTTCAACTTCAAGAGGTTTCTGTCGTTAGGTTCCTGTCAGCCCATTTCTTCAGCAGGCCTCTGGATGGCAGCACAACCCTCAGCCATATCAGCCTCTCAGTTTTGTGTGTTTTTTTTTTTTTCGTTGGTGTGGGGTTTTTTGTTTTCTTTTTGTTGTCGTTGTTGTTTGGTTGGGTGGGATTTTTTTTGTTATGTTTGGTTTTTTTTTTTTGTTGCCCTTTCAGCCAGCATTCAATCCACATCACTGTCCGCTCATCCTACCCATACTTATGGATCTTATGGGAGGCTGTGGCAGATCAAGTACAAATGTTTACATTTGAATCAATCTATAAAAACAAATTTAATTTAATTTTTCTAAAGTAACTGGAGTAATTATTTAAATCAACAGACAGTCTTTGACAGTTAGTTATTAACACAGTTGGTTACTTTTCCATGTATCTCTATAAATTGCATTTTCTTCATTAAATTGTAGCCTATATAAGCAAAATGTGGCATAGAGACCTATTAACTAATAGCTATTGCACTGGTGAAAGATCACTTAATAAAAATACATGTAACAAGTGTGCTTTCTACAATATTTTTTCTAGGAATGTAAGGGTTGCTTTGGGAAATATAAAAAAAAATGATGTATAAGATAACTTATAGACTTGCTATCAACTCTTACAACAGTATGTTTCATAACTGGATCACTGAAAGCATGCTTATGAATTATGTTCCTCTAAAGTAAATCATAAACAAAACTGAAAGGAAGATTGAGTCACGTAGTCCATGCTTAAGTCTCTGGACTGCGTTAAGTATAAGTGTAATAGCTAATTGTGGATATTCAGCACAATATAGAAACCTTTACTTTGTAAGTGTATTCTAGTACAACTGTTTTTGAGGACTTTTGGGTGTGAGTTGTTCGGGTGTTTTTTCTTTTTATTTAAACTTAAATAGGTAACCCTATACTTACAGTATGCCTTTTTTTTCCCCTTTAGTAAAAGGAAGATGTTTATAATAACAGAAAACCATGTTTTACATAGGACTGTAAACCAGAAACATCACATAATTACATGATGTTTTGGCAGAAAAAATGCTGTCTTTTTCCATCAAAAAATAATTTTTGTTGCAAGTAGGGCATATAATTTTAAGTACTTGTACTCTTCTGTGAGTCTGCATGCTGAAGCAAGTAAGTACTAGTTCATGGTTTTTAGAAATCAAAATGTTTAGGTCACAAAGATTAACAATCCTGCCTTCTACCATGTCTTCCTAACATCTACCTTCAGCTAGTCAGGTGATTTAGAACCTGTTTGCGTTCTGCATTGCTTGCCAGATGGGGTGCTGGTGTTTTCAGTGCCTATAGACTTGGAGTGCTGCAGAATAGGCAGTCTTTGTGCAGTAGGTGAGGGACTATATCAGACTATATTCAGAGAACCATCGTGATGGCCGCACTGCTATCCTTCAGCCAGATAATTCTAATGTTTCTGTTTTTCAGAAAATCTCAGTCATGTCAATGTTCTTCAGTACGATAGTTGTTGAAAAGGCAACTCTATTGGTAAAAAATTGCTACCCATCAGCAACTGTAGTTTTATCTAAGTAAGGTAGTAAAAATATTATTAATAGACTAATTGACTGTCCTGGGTAATAGATTGCAACAAGTATGCTTTGCTTACAAAGAATATCAGACAACACCTATTTTATATTCATGATCATCAAACTTCTATTACAGGAAGATTTGTTTTTAACTTTTGTTGCAGTTCCGTTTTTGTTTTGACTTTTTTTCCTTGAAGAATAGCTATTTGATTTCTACCTGTTTGCAGGCACATACACAAGTTAAAAACAACCACACTTTTCTCACTTAGTAATGCCATCAGACTACTTCAGGTTACAATCTTCTTTTTTTGAGGATGAAGTTATGCTTTTTTTTAATGCATGTGAAGCATATGTATGTATAATATAGAATTTTATGTAGTTACTGATTTGGCTATGCTATGACAGATGTCCAAAAAATAATTTTACAAATATATGTAGGAAAGTATAAAACCCATGTCTTTACTTTTGATAGAAGAAACTAAACAGTTTGTGATGATTCACTTTATCTCCAACCTAAGAAAATCCCCTTGGCTCAGGAGACTGAGATAGCCACTTTATGTAATGTTTAATATGTATTCAGTTGTTGGAAAATGTGAAGTATTACAGTGGAGCATCTACTTATACTGGTGAAGTTGTTCTGGTTTTATTATCCAACTGAAAAAAGTTATTTTGGTTCAAACTGAGTAGTCAACACATGGTGAGGTCACTCCACATTTGAAAACATGTTGGCATCTATCATCAGTCTTGCAGTTCTGATAGTAGCGAAGGTGCAGAGACTCGACTATGGGGTTACGTTGTGAATGAGTACTTAGAGACTTGGTCTGTCTTCACAGATAACAGAGACAAAGCTGATCAGGTTTCAGGCTCACTGCGTGACGTAGTCATAGTTTATGAATGCAATATGGCTGTATTCTAGTCCCACAGAAATTAAATTGTCTGAGAACATAGAAAGAAAGTCGGAGGTCACCTTTATATTTTCAACAGCATACTGTAGTATAATAGGGATTAGTGTTCCCTATTGAGAATAGGACCTCTTGTGCAGTGCACAGATGCAGTCAGAGACAAGTCTTGCCGTGAAGGCTAAGGAGATAAAATAAAGGCACAATTTGTCTTGTTCAGTTTGTTGGTTTGGGATTTAAATTAGTTCTCTGACTCCTAGATCGGTGTCCTAGCCGCTATATTTCATTTTCTGCCTTGTCTCTCTCTTTTTTTTTTTTTTTTTTTTTTTTTTTTATTGCCTCGGTTTTCATCTGTCCCTGGTGCTTGCAGAGGCTATGTCTATGATGGCAAAAAGAACAGAGCAATATAAGCAGATATTTAAAGTAAAATATTTGGTGTTATGGCTGAGTGTCCATTCTTTACATATTTGGGAGATTTACATAGGGCTAGCTAGGGACTGGTTCCATTGACTGAACACACATGAGAGAAGTTTTTGAGTATTAGTTACAGTCTTGAAATTCACATGTGGGTTTAGTGCAAGCAAATCCAGCTGCATATTACTAGTTCACTCTGAAACAAATTTAAGTGGGGATTATGGTGGCTGGCCCAGAAGACTATTGTAGCAGAAGTTAGTAATCTGTATAATACCAAATCCAGATGTATGCCTCCCTATCATCAATACAGTGTGACTCCTAGCTTCTTGTGATGTGCATTTAATCAATGTGCAAATATCATAAGTGCCTGTTCCCAGGAACTCTTGATTTAGTAACGAGATAAGAATATGAGGTCCTACCAAAAAGGTGCTCTTTGACGCTAAGTCCATATTACAGATTTGATTGCTACCAGTGATAGGCGAATCTGTATTGTAAGCAGGACTCTGTAAGAATGCAAATGAATGTAGAATTGGTCAGTCTCACCATGGAGAAGACCAGAGCATTGTGCTCTGAACAGAGGTCCATCCAATGCTGTATCGCTTTATCATGTTGGGGTTCCTAGCATCAGAAGAGACAGATTTTTTTTATTTTTTTTTTTTTTTTTGCTTGCTGTCACTTTTTGGGTTTTTGTGTTTTGGTTGGTTGATTTTTTTTTTATTTTTTTTTTTTGGTCTGTTTTTCTGGAATATTAATAAATAGTTACCTGTTTTGAAAGGGTTTGTTCACTGCTTGTTGAAATCCTGTACAAGAGAGGGGTAGTCAGGGGACTTGTATATTTACCAAAGCAAACTCCTAAAGCAAGCTAGAATGCTAATTTAGATATGCCAATCAAATGCCACCCCCCCCCCCCCAAAACACCAACAGAGAGC
>VWZK01000303.1:34513-44936 GCA_013396935.1 Baryphthengus martii
CCCCAGAAAACCAAGTAAGGGAGTTACATTTGCATAGTAGATCTTAGAATTTCACTTAATGGGGTTAAAGCTTTGGTCTTTGAGTTGGGCAAGGTCTGATGTTTGGGGTTTTTTTCTACACAACTATATTTAATTTTCTTCTCAAATCAGGGCCGAATTAGCTGGAGTTTCTCCAGTGTTCAGAGGGCTCAATAAAGTTTGTAAAATTCCTACTGAAAAGTGGTCAGAAGAGATTTGCAAGAGGAGCATATCCAAGTATAACTTCTGAGAGGCTGTTTTTCGTGAAGGAATAGACTTTGTTTTGAGACTAATAGCAAACCTAATCTGTAGGTTGTTTGTTGAGGGTTTTTTTTAATTACAAAGGAGGGAAAATTAGAGATCCTTTTGGACAAAATTACGTATACTGTGGAACATGGCTCTGGGAGAGAGAGGAAAAGATGTGCTTCTCATTGTTGCAGTCTGTTATCTGGAAAAGCACTAAGTTCTTGAAAGTCAGGATAATGTAGCCCTAAAGAAACGTAGAGACAGAATGTACAAGAGATGTCAACAACTACCTCCAGATATTAAGAGATCAGAATACAGTACAAATGTAATTTATTTAATTGTATATACTACATAAAGCACACCAAAAAAAAAGAGAATCAAATATTTAGATCTGTGGAAAGCAATTCGCAACTCAGTCTAGGCTGATTCATATTTTTTGATAGTTCCTTTAAACTGTGTGAACTACTGGTACATGCTCTGGTTTTGTCCCCAGTTAGTATTCCAATTATTTATAGCAGATTCAAAGACTGCTGTTGTCTTAAGGAAATTTATGTATTCAGGAAGCTCTTTTCTGGTGGCTACAGAAATGTTGTGTGTAATCCTTGTAAATAATGGCAATAGCTGAATTTCCCACTCTCCCCCCAAGAAAAGAATTATCAAGGTAAAAAGTGTTTTGTTTAACTTACAAAGGATTTTAATTTATTTAACAACTAAATTTGAGCATTGGTTTATTCAAATTCTTCATTCAAGAAGATGTGTGTGTGAGGACACTGATTTTTGGGACAAGCTTCTCTGTACTGTAAAGCAATGAGTGTACAGCAACTGGCTGCAATGTGGCTTCAACAATGTTCTCACTAGTCAGATGTCTGACTTAAAGATTCTTGAATTACTTGCGTGAGTTATTGAGGTCTGTTCCTACTGAAGCTTATCCTAGTGAGGCTGAAAAGAAGACCTGCAGCACTCAGCAATTGTAACATGGAGAGCACTGCTGGATACTGCTCTTGTTTAGTGCGCTCCTATATTTAATAGTCATAGTTTTTGCACATTGACAGGGCAGAATCTTCAAATTATTTCTCTTGTTATTTCCAATTAATTTGCTGATTTAGGAGTACTTTGTGACCCTTGTTCTATATACAGGTGAAAATTGTTTATTTTTCTTAGCTCCAGTCAAGACATTTCATCTGTCAATGGTAAGCATTCAACATGGTTGATAAATATTTGGTATGTAATATTTTTCAAGTCATTCTTCCTTGTGTTCAGGTGTATTTTTCCTTTCCCTGTGTTTTGAAATCCAGTGATTCTTAACAGTAGAATTAAATTTTCCCCTCAGGAATGCACTAGATTTGCGAGTCAGTAGTGGGAAGCAGTAACACTGTAATTTGGTAGTAAAATTGCAGAGTGAGGAGTTGGCCATTGCTCTGCGGATTTTGTGCATCACCTGGGAACGCATATTCTTAGTGTTTTGCAAGTGAGCAAGTAGCATCAGGGCTTCTTTCATGTTGATGATATAGGTTTTGTCATCTGAAGAGCAGTTGCCCAAAGGAAGGAGGAGAGGCTGAAAACTCCTTCTGCAATGTGTGGGATTTATATATATATTCCTCGGTCCTTTGTTTTTCAAAAGTGTTTTTTTTTCTTTATCCTGACATGTCAAGCTGAGGTCACTCATCACTCTCTTCAAGGCCATATTTTTCAATTGTGTAAATAAGTGAAGCACAACAGTAAGTGATACATAGCTGCAACTACTGAGACTGTATGTGCGCTACAGCAACAATTTGGCCAGGAAGGATGAGCAGGCCTTAATTAGCTCTTAGAACTAACCTGATGCCTTAAAATCATTAGGTGATTAAACCATCAATGAATTTAAGCTGTACCTTCAGTTCAACTTGACCAGTAATAAGTTCATTAAGTTATTCATTACCCAACATTAAATTTCTGAACACCAAATTTCAGTCATTTCGCAAAAAATGTGGGTATTAATCTAAATTAACTGTAAATGCATATTATTCCTTTCTTCCTCTGCTAGCGCAGTATAATGACTATACTCACCAGGCACACAGTATATTCTTGTTCCGTCTCTTACTTCAGTATACAGTGTTTTTAAATTTGCTACTCAACCACTGTTCCACTGTCCAGTCACTTCCAGCTGGCCTGAAAAACACAGCCTTACAAGCAGATGATCGTCTTTTATTTGGGAGATGTGATCAGGGAAGTCAAGCTGCTTTAGTTTGGAGTGGTTTTGCTACCTTATTGATCAGCTCTTTCTCACTCTTGTTTCCTAATCGATGTCTTTCCAGGTGACTCCAGGCAAGCATTAGAAACACTTCATCTGAAAAGCAAGCAATGTATTGGCTACAAAAAAGCAAAGCTGAGAGAGAATATTTGTGTGTTAAGTTGTATCTGATTTCAATATTTTACTTCACCTAGCATCTTTTAAGTTAACATCAACTCTATCTATGATGATTTCAGGCAGAGAGCAACATTTTCTCTCATGTTAAGACCTTACATGTACATGAAGCTATTTATGTTTTCCAAGTCGCTGCTTTTTTCCTGGCATTGGAAATGACAGTCAACTTTGCTGAGGAATAGTTGTACTGTGTCCAGCTTGGGTGAAGCTAATGTTCTTCGTGGAGGCTGGGTGGCACTGTGCTTTCGATACATGTCTGAAACAATGTTGATGATGCACTAATGTTTTGTCTATTGCTGAACAGTGCTTCAGCAGAGTAAGGGCCTACTCTGTTTCTTGCTTACCCCTCACAGCGAGTAGGCCAGGGTGGGAAAGAGGTTGTGAGGCGATACAGATGGGAGAGCTTACTCAAATTGACCAGAGTGGTATTTCATACCATATGATATTATACTTAGTAATGAAAACTGAAGGTAGAGGAAGGAGAGGAGGTGTGTGTGAGTTACTTCAATGGTGGCTGTTGCTCAAAGACTGTCCAGGCATCGGTCTGCTTGTGGGAGGTAGTGAGTGATTTTCTTTGAGTGACTTGCTGGTTTGGGAGTGAGGCATCCCCTCTTTCCTTCACCTGGTAAGCTGGCTTTTAGTCCACAAGTTTCCTTGCTTTGTTCTTCCTGTTCTCTCCCATATCCCATTGAGATGGGTGTATAGGTGTTTTGTCTTCTCATCAGGATCATCCCACCATACTGGTTTATGTAAGTATAAATCATTTGCAGACTGGTGGTGAGAAGCAGTATTTCTGTTCAGATAGCTGTTTTGTGTACCCATTTGGCAATCTGCTGTTATACAGCTAATTTTGGCCTACCTGATTAGCATGTATGTTTGCTTTGAAGCTTTTGGCCATTGGACTGGCAGTTCTGTCCATCAGTCTCCAGAGTGAGATAACTTTTTTTTTTTTTTTTTTTTCCACCAGCTTGGTAAAAAATGGTGAAAGATGTTTTCTCTTGAACTCACTCTATTTACCCACACTTAATTTGGGGCAAAGTGTCAGCTGCTCTGTCCCTCTGCCTTTTAAGGAAACAGCCCATCCCTTTAAATCATTTTTCTCCCTTTTCTAACATGGATAGCACTCTGGTTAAATAATCTAGTTTAGAACTTCCTTCAGTGTTTTTGAGAAGCCTTTCAAAGACCTTATCACTAAAATGAACCGCTTGCAGTCTCTTCACAAGATGCTATCAGGTCTTGCAGTCCTTTGTTTTGGTAAAAATTCTGGTAATCCTCCAACCACTTTTTTCAGAAAGTCTTTTTCTCAGACCATCAAGAAAGCCTTTGGAGTATGGGAGTGTTTATCCTTGCTATCTTTATTATTTTTTGGTGTCTTTGTTAGTCTCTGGTCTAATACTGCAAAACTTGGGGCGTTTCTTTGTGTTTTGTTAGGGTTTTTGTTGTTTTTTTTTTCTTACGCAGTTCTTTGTGTGTCTTACTTTCTTGACTTTTTGCAGTGCCTGCAGTATACTTGCATGATGGTATATGGCTACCTGATAGCATCTGTTTGCTGTTTCTCTTTTGCTTTAACTTTGGATGGATGGAGACTGGATGTGATGTCTACATCGTCTTTGATAATTCCCTGGTGCATCACAGATGACCGCCCTTTAGAATTCATTCTTGGGCTAAATCCCACAACATATTATTTCCATATTCTTCTAAGCCTGTTGCTGTCCATACATCGTGTCTTCATAGTTCTTCTTTCTCACAGAGCTTATAGAGGGAAGAATGGTAGCCCATGGATTGAGAATCTCAAGTATGTGTTGACATTAAGGTAGTCCTTGCTGCTGCTGTTCCCGTTTCATGGTAAAGGAAATGCTGATCTTGTATATGTCTTTCAGCACAGTGCAGGCCCATTTCTTGCTCAGCCTGTGCTGGAGATGCATGTTGTGTACACCTACACTTCTCAAATTTTCACAAATCTGTAGCAGTCATTAGCCTGCTTAATTTCTTGTTCATGGCTCTTTTCATTTGGAGGAGGGTTTAATCAGTGCTGCCTACTTCATTTGGCTTTGCAGTATTTGATTTCTGAACAAATGCTGGTGCTGTTGAGCTACTTTTCAGTTCTTTCTTAGGATTAATCCCTGCCCTGGCAACCAGTTGGTGAGGCTCATGTGTTGGTTTTTAAGGTAGTTTGCATCTGTTATTGAGCTAGGTACACTGGAATACAACAGGGCTCTTCTGGCCCTGTTGCTTGAGATTGTGCTGCCATGTTTGTCAGCTACTATATCAACCAGGAATGTGAGCCTTGGCCTACCAATGCTTTTCTAAATATTTTCTTATCCATATGACCTTGCAATAGCACCCTTCTGTGCCTCTACATTTTGTCTGGGATTTTCCAGAGGCATCCCTCTCTACCCTGTTATCTCTGTTTTGGGCACCAGCTTTCTGAGGACAACTTTGGAGAACATTATGATCAAGGAAGTCCAGCAGATGTAGGTCATCATTATGTATTGTAACCCTGAGGTCACATCAAGCCCTGGAGATCTCTTTGAGTGCTGCTTCATTTCACAGAATCATAGAATGCTTTGAGTTGGAAGGGACCTTTAGAAGTAATCTAGTTCAACCACTCAGCAGTGAGCAGGGATATCTTTAACTAGATAAGGTTGCTCAGAGCCCTTTCCAACCTCACCCTGAATGTTTCCAGGGATGGGGCATCTATCACTTCTCTGGGCAAACAGTTCCAGCATTTCACCACCCTCACTGTAAAATATGTCTTCTTTGTATCTATTGTGAATCTACCGTCTTCTAGTTGAAAACTGTTATCCCTTGTCCTGCCGTAACAGGCTCTGCTAAAAAGACTGTCCCCATCTTTCTTGTAGGCCCCCTTAAACTACTGAAAGGCTGCAATAAGATCTCCCCAGAACCTTCTCTTCTCTAGGCTGAGCAAGTCTCTCAGCCTTTCTTCATAGGAAAGATGTTCCAGCCCTCTGTTTTTTGTGGCCTTCTACTGGACCCGCTCCAAGTTCATATCCTTCCTGTGCTGAGGACTTCAGAGTTGGACGCATCAGGTGAGATGTCACCAGAGTAGGGGGGCAGAATCACCTTCCTCAACCTGCTAGTCATACTTCTTTTGAGGCAACCGAGGATATAGTTGTCCTTCCGGGCTGCAAGTGCACATTGCCAGCTCATGTCTGATATTTCATCCACCAGTACCCTCAAGTCCTTCTCTGCAGGGCTGCTCTCAATCCCTTCATACCCCAGCCTGTATTGATCCTGGGGCTGCCTCAACCCAGGAGCAGGATTTTGTGCTTGACCTTGTTGAATCTCATGAGGTGGTTCACATAGGCCCACTTCTGAAGTGTTTCCGGATCCCTCTGGATGTCATCCCATCCCTCAGGCATGTCAATCACACCACTCAGCTTCGTGTTTGTGTACAAAATCGATGGTACACTCGATTCCATGATATGTGTCAGTTCTGTCTGAAACTATCCTCAACTTAGTGGCTTTGATCTTTCTGCCATTTCTTTCCTCTTCTACCCAAGTTTGATACTGGCTTTAGGCAGACTATTGCAGCAGTATTAAAGTCTTTTATAATCTAGGAAAATTATATTAAGGGTAATGTCACATGGAAGCAAAACTGAATTACATCAACACGGCTAATGTTGTTAGGTAGGAGGCCAAATACTAACATATGTATCATAATTAGCTGTTTTTAAAATTGGCTATTTTTCAGCGTATACGTTCTGTAGGCTTTTTGTATAAAACTCCATTTTATTAACTACTCTGTAACACATATTGTGATCATTCTTATTGAGCTTAATGAATTTAATTCAAGTAGTTGGTATAAGATAATGATCCGGTCCTGCGATTTACATTGATTGCATTGCTGGCGAATGGGGCCCGAGCAATGCTGCACCTCCCCCTCGTGGTGACTGGGAGAGGAAGGGAGAGCGCCTGGCAGGCGGCGCCTGGAGAGAAATGCGGAAATCGGAGATGCACTGATTTATATCGAGTCTTACGGGTTTTCTTCCCAGTATGAATATGGGCAAGTATTTCTTTAGGAATGGAAGTTACTGGGGGAAATACTGTTCCGTTAACCGTATTTCTTGGTGACAGAAAGTTTCTTTGCTGCTGAGGTATTATATCGATAGCAATTTCAGTATTTAAATGCTGTTGTCCCATTTTCACTAATACATATGAAAAGAAACAATCTCTTTTTTTTTTTTTCTTTCCTCACTAAAAAACTAGGATCGTACTCTTCGTATGTGGCTTTTCTAGAAATATCTCTTGAGTTGCTTTGTGATGGAAGGATGCTTGGCATGAGTGTTCTGTGAACTCGCAAAATAGTGATCCGTGGTTAGTGCTCAAAATGAGATAGACTAAACCCTAAACTTCTTTAAAAGTAACTCTGTAAACATATGCTTCTTTCGTTAGAATGTGATTACAGTTGTGTGTCAGTTTCAGTGGCTAGATCAAGAAATGCTGTGCTGGCCTGCAGCACGCATATAAACAGTGTCATTGTCTCTGTCAATACTGATGACAAGAGGTGGAATTTGCCCATGCTCTCCGTGCAGCTCTGCACCGCACCCCTGGGCCTCTCCTCACCCAGACATCTCCCCAGGGCACTGAAGAGGCTTTTATTGCCCACCTGGCTGCTCCAGGTGGAGGAGTGGTGTGAGACATAGGCTCTGTGTGGCAATTTTGTGGCCTGTGCAGAGAGAGTGTCCCTTAGCTGTACTTACTTGCCTGCACAGCCTCATAAAAGAATTTGTGTGCACAGGAGAGAGGGAGATGTGTTCAGCTCCGTTTCGAAGTTGTTACCTAGTTGTGTTGTTTGGGCAATACCGAGGCGTAGGTCTCTGCATAGCTTGAGCTGGGGTGGTCCAATGTAACCCTTTCGGTACAATAGTTGTCAGGAACAGAGAATCTAGTTACTGTTTCATAGCCCTTGGAGATTGTTTCCTTAGATGCTGAATCAGTGTACCAGAGCAAAATAGAAAAAAATTGTTTCCAGGCAGCTGGACTCTGGGAGGCAGCACTCCTATATTTTTTCAGCTGCATCTGATAGATAAAGCGGCTTTATCGCTTTTTTTTTTTTTTAAAGAAAATATCTTTAATGTGATGATACTTCTTTTGCAACGATTCTTACCTTTAACTGATACTTTCAGCCCTTCACAAAATAATGGAAAAATGTTTCTTTGAAACTTGTAAGGAACGTTTCATCTTGTTATCAGTGAAAATCCATCATCTCCTGTGTATATATACTGCCTATTTGAATACCAGGCACCTGATGTGGACAGGGTCCTGATCTGTGATCTGGTATGTCAGTTTAAGACTGGGTAATGCATGTAGTTTTTACAAGAGTGCTAAACATTTTAGGGCCATGTTTCATCCTTTGGCTACTGCTGAGTAGCATCTTAATTGGTAAGTACACTCTTCTATGCTATAGGCATTGTGCCAGTTGCAAAACATCTGAATGTATTTCCACTGAATTGAAATTACATTCGTCTAGTGTAAGGTCCATCCTAATCTCTACAAGCAGAATTTTCCACAAAAGTGTTCTTTCCCATGAGGCCTGTAGAACTTCTTAAGCCTCTATTTTTGCCACTTTATATCATTTCAAGTTTTTGAGGCAGTGCTTTTACGTTAATCCTCTAAGAGGACAGGACTTTACCACTGGAAAGTCTCATTGGCATTAACAATAAAATTGAGAACTCTTGTTCATCTGGCCAAGGTTGGCTAAACTCCATACTGAAAGTATTTGGTCTTGGATTTTAATCTGCCTGAGTGCCATAAGATCTTGAAAAGTCTTATTGTGTTCTGCCCTGGTTTACTGCTTTCCCATTCCTGGTGAAAAGTACTATCTGTACCATGAGTAAATGCATGCTACTATTCTGTATAGATTGCAACTATCATGATGGATTCAGACCTTTTCTGAAAGTGAAGATTTTGGAGAAGGAATGAGAAAAAATATTTATTTTGTGAAATATAAAATTATTTTTAAATTCAAAGTATTTCATAGATAAATTTCCTATTTTGTGTGTCTTTGAGGTTTTGGTTTACTGACTTTTAGAATTTCTGCAGACACATATAACCTAGACTATCTTCATTTTGCAAAGTCAAGTAATATTGTATGCTTTTGTCTTATTACTCATTAGAGACGTGGTTTTTTTTTTTGAAACTATTTATAATACTGTTCATAAATCTTTTCAACACAACCTATAGGAAGAGATGATGCTTCCTATAGTTCTGCATTTAAACTTATTCAGACCTTTCATTTAATAGAAAATTGAAATACTTTGTTTTTTTCCATCCTGTCTTCAGGCAGCAATCAAATGGCAAAATAAAAGAAATTCTTCCAGAGCAAAAATTCAGTTATTTGACCAGTTGCTTTGTTTGGTACCTCTTAATACTGTTCAATTATTGCAGATTGAAGGCTCTAGTGTGAAGGTTTACATGCTGCAAAGAACATGCATGTGTGAAATAGAATAGATCTGGCAACGCAAGTTATTTTCATCACAAAAATAGATTACTTTTGATCCTTCTTCAGTTTTTCAGCCTCATTCTGTGTTCCTTTATCATTTAGAGCATTCAGGGACTTCCTTATGTCATTACTTAAGAAAAGCTCTCTAAATAAGTGCTTTAACTATGTAACCTCTAGCTACATTTCTACAGGTGCTTAAAGAAATGCCTTTGAAAGTTTGCTTTTTTATTTTTTGAAATAGCCTCTGAAGTGTTGGGCCGACAATGACAGTTATTCTGCTGAGCAGGGTAAAGTCTGGCAATATACACCTGTCCCAGCATGAGAGGTTGCAAAGAGACAGCAAGGTTTTTATTAAGGTTTTTAACTCAAACCTGTGAGGAAGATGGTTGCTTCTTCTAAAGAGCTCTTCTAAAAGTTTCTTCTAGACCTGTTTGGAAAATTTACGTTCCCTTTGCTTGTGGATCATTTAAGAATTGAAGGAGAAAAGAAAAAAAAAATCAACTTTGAACTTCAACTTTAAGGCTTATATAGATGTTACATTTAAACTATTGCAGTTATACCAGTACACAATTCCTTCCCTTACTGGCTAGAAGATATGGCTCGGAGGGTTGTGATTAGTGGTACAGAAACTAGTTGGAGGCCCATAACAAGTGATGTTTCCCAGGGGTCAGTACTGGGTCCAGTCTTGTTCAATATATTCATCAGTGACCTGGATGAAGAGATGGAGTGCACCCTCAGCAACTTTGTTGATGACACAAAACTGGGAGGAGTCGCTGACACACCAGAAGGCTGTGCTGCCACTCAGCAAGACCTGGACAGGCTGAGGACTTGCGCTGAGAGAAACTTGATGAAATTCAACAAAGGCAAGTGTAGGGTCCTGTGCTTAGGGAGGAATAACCTCATGTATCAGTACAGGTCAGGGGCTGACCTGTTGAAAAGCAGTTCTGTGGAAAAAAACCTGGGAGTCCTGGTGGACAGCAGGGTGACCATGAGCCAGCAATATGCCCTTGTGGCCAAGAAGGCCAGTGGTATCCTGGGGTGCATCAAGAATAGTGTGACTAGCAGGTCGAGGGAGTTCCTCCTCCTCTAGTCTGCCCTAGTGAGACCACATCTGGAATCATAGAATCACTATGGTTGGAAAAGACCTCCAGGATCATCTAGTCCAACCTTCATCCCAGCATCCCTAACCCCTAGACCAGAGCCTCAAGTGCCACATCTACTCATCTCTTAAACACCTCCAGGGATGGTGACTCCACCACCTCCCTGGGCAGCCTGTTCCAGTGCCGGGA
>VWZK01000303.1:45461-104642 GCA_013396935.1 Baryphthengus martii
AATGATGGAGAGTGGCTTGGCAAGTTCCTCTGCCAGCTCCCTCAGCACTCTCGGGTGGATCTCATCTGGCCCCATAGACTTTGCAGGCCATTCACTTCTATTTCCTGGATTTTGAGGAGACTGTTCTGATCTCCATCCCTATCTTCCAGCTCAGGGGGCTGAATACTATGGGATAACTGGTCTGACTGTTAAAGACTGAGGCAAAGAAGGCATTAAGAACCTCAGCCTTTTCCTTGGTAATGATGTTCCCCCTCACATCCAGTAAAGGATGGAGACTTTCCCTGGTCCTTTTTTTGTTATTAATATATTTGTAAAAACACTTTTTGTTATCTCTTGCAGAGGTGACCAGGCTGAGCTTTTGTCCCCCTAATGTTCTTTCTACACATCCTAACTAAATCCCTGTACTCTTCATGAGTAGCCTGCCCCTTCTCCTGAAGGTAGTAGGCTCTCTTCTTTCTCTTAAGTCCCAGCAAAAGCTCCCTGTTCAGCCAGGCTGGTCGTTTTCCCTGCCAATTTGTCTTACGACACATGGGGACAGCCTGCTCCCGTGCCTTTAAGAGTTCCTCTTTGAAAAAAGTCCAGCCTTCCTGGACCCCTTTGCCCCCTAGGACTGTGCCCCAAGGGACTTTCTCAACCAGTGTCATGAACAGGTTGAAGTCTGTCCTTCTGAAGTCCATGGTAATAGTTTTGCAGCCCCGTCTCCTTACTCGGCCAAAAATGGAGAACTCTATCATTTCATGGTCACTAAGCCCAAGACAGCCTCTGACCACCACATCACCCACCAGTCCTTCTGTGTTTGTAAACGATAAGTCCAGCAAGGCAACTCCTCTGGTAGGCTCACTCACCAGCTGAATCAGGAAGTTATCTTCCACACACTCCAGGAACCTCCTGGACTGTTTCCTCTCTGCTGTGTTATATTTGCAGCAGATGTCTGATAAGTTGAGGTCCGCCGCAAGGGCTTGAGATTTTGCAGCTTCCACCAGTTGCCTATAGAACAGCTCATCAACCTCTTCATCTTGGTTGGGTGGTCTATAACAGACTCCCAACAGGATGTCTGCCTCCTAGGGCTTCCTCAACTTTACCCATAGACATTTGACTGGTCGATCACACTTGTTGACTTCTATGCAATCAAAACACTCCCTAATATAGAGAGCCACCCCACTGCCCTTTCTATCTTGCCTGTCCAGTTCTGGGGTCCCCAGTTCAAAACGGACAGGGAACTGCTGGAGAGGATACAGCAAAGGGCTACAAAGATGATTAGGGACTAGAACATCTCTTCTATGAGGAAATGCTGAGAGACTTAGAATCGTTAAGGTTGGAAATGACCTTCATGATCATCAAGTCCAACTATCTAACCTGGGTCTTTTTAGTCTGCAGAAGAAAAGACTGAGAGAGGATCTTATCAATGCTTATAAATAAATATTAAAGGGTGGATGTCAGGAGGATGGGACCAGTGGCATCCAGTGACAGGGCAAGGGGTAATGGACGCAAACCTGAACATAGGAAGTTCCATCTAAACATGAGGAGGAATTTCTTTACTCTGAGGGTGAGGAACAGGCTACCCAGAGAGGTGGAGGAGTCTGTCTCTGGAGACATTCAAAACTCACCTGGACACATTCCTCTGTGCAACCTGCTCTAGGTGAACCTGCCTTGACAGGGGGGTTGGACTAGATGATCTCCAGAGGTCCCTTCCAGCCGCTATCATTCTGTGATTTTTGTGACACTCCTTTTTATGTGTGTATTTGTGTTGGAAGGAGTTTAAAGTAAATGAAGAAGGTGTCCTTTTGCAGCAAGAGTGCTAATGCTAAAGGAAATCAGTTAACTTGAATGACTATTTTATTTCTGCCTGTGTAGTTGTATTACTGGTGCTTCTGCATAGAAATATCTTTCAGTTGAACTTAGGAGATGACGTTTGCACTTGAATTTGGGAGGTGTGTTTTAAATATGAGAAAATTGTGCCAGAACTTGCTCTGAAATTTGTATGTGTTCAATTAATTCTTAACTGTTCAGTAAAAAATGCAAGTATGCTGGCTTCATTTACTGAAAGGCAGAATTTGAAATTGTTTGTGTGTGTGCATATGGCCACATCACCTGGTTCCATACACACTATGTAGAAGCATACAGCGGGAAGACTTGACTGCATGTCTTCTTATTCATCATCTGATCACCATCTCAACAGAGATCTTTTGTGAACATAAGGATTTCAGAAATTTCAAGGATTGCAGGAAAGGTTTGAATACACTAGCAAGATGGCTAAAAATATTCTGATGGAAAAGTTTATTTCTAAAGTGAGCAACCTCTCTGTAGCCTCATTTATTGCAATTAAATTGTTTCACAGAATTGTCTGTTGTGCCTCAGCAATACTGTAAGTGGAGCCTCTCTGATGGGATTCCCATTAGCAATCTAACATGGCTCTATGAGTTGTTTACTGTCACTGCCAGAGTTCTGGTATGGCACTGGTCACTTCCCAGTGCATCTCCTGCTCTCTCCATGCCTCTGAAACTGCTCAAGGCAAAGTCTCTGTAGACAACTTTCTGGTCAAACAGTGAAACCAGTGCTCTTTACTGACTTTTTTATCTGGGTAGAAACCTTATATACCACTGTCCATTTTCTTCCTGATATTTTGTCTTGGATTCATAGAACCAGTTTTGTCTAGTTTTTCCTTATTACCTTCTTAAACACTCTTTCAATGGCTCTTTCCACTCCATCTTGCTATGTTTCTTAGGGATTGAACCGTGGTCTCTTTCTTATATTTGCATCATATAATCATATCATTTGCATTTGTAAATGCAAATCAAATTAATCATTTGCATGGTGGCTTGCAAATGAACTTCTTTATTCCGGACCTTTCTTCTTCAGCCTGAACTAAAGCGAGATTCTTCCGCCTATTCAGCTAGATATGAGCATCTCAACACAGCTAAACCTGACTTCCTGCAGACTCTCTTACTGCTGCTTCCTTGTCACTCTGGAAAGCATCCATGATGTCCATAACACGTATCATTTATTCCTTTGTCCATTCTGTCTTCAGAAATCATTTCTGTGAGTAATTTCTTAGAATAAGTTGATTACTGTTTCCACCATCAAAGCTTCCATTCATCTACTCTTCAACTTTGAAACAAGTTTGCCAATTAGTCCAACAACCTTTCCTGTGCTTTCATCAGGTCACTCTTGCATTTTCATATGTATTCGAACAGATTCAGTGACAATCATTGTTGTATTCTCTTGCAAAGAGAAGATAGCTATGACTATCTCTTCTCAATTTCTTTTCCTTCCTTGCACAGAGTATAATCTTAACTTTTCTAGACCTTTATAAACTCTCAGTCATTGCAGAATCATCCCTTCATCCTCCTTCTTCCACTCATTAAAATTTCAGTCTCGGTCTTGTGCCCTGTTAGTATAGTAATATGCCTTCTGGTTAAAAGCATTTCTAAGGTAGTCATCATAGCCTCCTGATGACCCTTCTTTTAAAATTCCTTTATTGTAATGCCCAAAAGCTTAGAAATGATCAGGTGGTTGGGATATTACAAACTGGTTCCTTCTGCCTCCTTTGTCACCTCTTACTGTGTTTTTTGATGACAGGGTCCATGGAGTTAGGACTGTCTTTGTTGGTTGCTTTATTTTTGTATCACGCCCTACACAGCAGCATCCTGGGTTGTCACTGAGAACATTAAGATAGTTATAATATTAACTAAGTAATTATCATAATTGCAGCATTGCAGCATTTTCTGTGGTGTATATTCTTGAGAGGAGTGGGAGTAGAACTGTGTAGTACGTGTGCCAGTTAAGCATCAAAGGGATGAAATGATCAACACCTTCACTAGGAAAAAAGCATTGTTGCGTTGATCTTTTTGTTTTTTGTTTTTTTTTTTTAAAAAAAAGCCAACAAAGAGTAACCACATTGCAAATAAAAAAATAATCTGAAGGGGTATTTGACTGCCTCACAAAAACACTGTGTATTTTGGCAAAGTTAGGAGTTTTGGCTTAGGAAGATCCATGTTTGGAATAACAGAGTGTGTGGCAAGTCAAAATTCAGGTATCTTGGCAGAGATGCCAAGTAATAAGGCATAATCTGGCATCATGCCTTTCTGCACTGTACCTAGCTGTCGCAAGTGCTGAAGTCCCTTATGAACAATATATCAATCTCATTTTGAAAAAAAAAAAAAAAAGAGGAGGAGGAGGGAAGAGGGAGCCAGGATTTATTTTAACATTTAGTGGATATAAAAAAAACAAGTATCAAGAAGCAAAACATTTCCGTGAAGCATTCACTGTGAAAATTCTGCAACTTCTTGTTGCAAATCTTTTTATTGCTCGGATTGGCTGATTTCCAGAGCATCAAGGCTAGGAATTGAGGGACTGAAATATAATCAGTGGTGATACATTTTAACCACATAAAACATTCTCTGCTTCCAAAGCCTCCGTGTCTCTAGTAAGCAGTACAACAGCAACAGCTCCTTGCTGCTGGACTCCAGAGACAGGGAAAAATATTGGATCAGAATGGTAAGAAGCTCTTTACTTTTCAACACATCTCAATGATTACGTTTTAAAGAATGTTTAAAAGATGATGATGATGATGAAATTAGTAGGGATCAGTATTTAAAGCAAGAAAGCAATATGCAAGATACAGTGACATTATCAATGTTTTGCCAGAAGAGATCAGCAAAGCAACTTGGTGACAAATATCTTTGGCACTGAACATGTTGTGCACCTTATATAAAATCTTTTAAAACTGAGGAACACTGCTGACTAGAATTTGAAGTATAATGTAAGTCTGTCTACTTATTTTATTGCAGAAGGACAGCTGCACGGACTTTTAAAATAATTTTGCGTTAATAACCACCAACACAGGCTTTTTATATTTAAATATAAATAAACTTATACTGATCACTGTATGTTTATATATTTTCTTTTGTTGGGTTTTTGGTTTTGTTGTTTAGAGGGAAGCAGAAATGTGCAGTATGTGCCTTTTGACTTTTAGGTAGCTATGAAGTTTGTATTCTTCTGGATTTTTAATCTGTGAAGACTTGTTAGTCACATTGTTTTTCTCTAATGTAATTGTTTGGTGGGAAAAAAAGAAGAAAACTTTTTTAGGATAGTGATTTTATTCTTTGTAACAATTTAAATATTCTGATCTAAATATTGAAACAATAGAAGTAGAATATAAAACACACAAATATAAAATCTGCAAGTATTGTAAATGTATACCAATGCTATTAGTAGTTTAAACAATTTCTGTAGATACAGTAAAAATATTCATATTAGCAGTTTTCTAAATATTAAAGAATTGGAGAGAGGAATGCAAATCTTGGGAGTGTTTACTCCCAAGACTCATTGTTAAGACTGAGTTTGACGCATATTTCAACTAAAAACCCCCAATCTCCTGTGTGGGAACTCAGCCATTCATTTTAAGTGCATACCAAGTCCAAGAATACATTGATTATGAAATTACAGTACATCAGGGCGAAAGGAAAACAAATTACTAAATATGTCTGAAGAGTATTGAAATATGCTTACTTGACAGCCCAGCTGATGTGTGGGAAATTAATCTCTTTGTGATTTAAATGGAAGAGGAGATTTTTAAAAGAGCAACTAGGGGAATTTGAAAAGTGTACAGCGGATGTGAGACTATGTCTGATTTGGTATTTTTTTATCTTTCTTGTGTATTTGTTGCTCAGCAGCATGAAAATTAGAATGCAAGAATTAAAACTATCACTGACTGCTTTCTGATCTTTTCCTTTTCTAAGTGATTTCACTGAATGGCAAGAAAGAAAATGCTGAAGTACAGTAGATAGTAAATTGTGTTATCTTGGCCTATATATTCCAGGTTATGACTGTAAACACACTTTGTGTTAAAGATTTATATTTTCCTTCTTAACATGCAGCATAGATGGTAAACTCAATAACTGAACAGCAACCAGACTGTAAGCTTCTTGTAAAGATATTTAGTATGAATCTAAGCATGGTGAGCACTATTACTATTATTAATATTATTACTATTATTGTTTTCTTTACAAAAATGCCCAGTGTTGAGTATCCATTAAATACTGCTGTGATACTGAAGAGACTTCAACATATTGCTGTTTTTTTTGTCAGAAAAGAATGTGCTCATAGTTAGTATTATCTTGTATCTAAATTTTGGTACAGGAAAACATTGGAGATGAGAAATCTGGCTGCTTTTTCCTATCGTAAGCACAGAACTTAACTGTTATGTTATTTGTTATTAACTAATGGGGTTATACGTATTTCCAGGTGTGTGATTCCTTAGTTCCTATGTAAGTGAAACGCAGATATGCTTCATTAACAGCAAATTAAAGAAAACATTTCTTTCTAGAAACACAATGTTCATGTACTGCCACATATTTGTTCTTGATAAAGTTTAAGCCAAAGTAAACATGCATTGTATCCTGCTTGACACGGATTAGTTTGGTGACTAGTGCAAGCAGTTCACTAGGGATCCATTTCTTTCAGTTTAGATTGCCTGGTCATGGGTCTTGCATATATTGTTGAAGGGGGGAAAAAAAAAAAAAGCCACACACCGCCACCAAAGATGAACCCATAGTAACAATCAGCTATGTAATTAATGGTACAGATAGTCTAAAAAGTGGTTGTTTGTTTGTTTTTTTTTTTCTATTTAGTCTAAGGAACAAAAGTAAAATTACAAGTCATATACCAGCCTTACTAGAAAAAAAATGAAAAGTTGTGAGCATGACTGTTGCAGTGCTAAATTCTAATAAAGCATCATCTAGAATTAGTGCAAGAGATGCTGAGTATGACAAAGTTTGTTTTCAGTGTGTTTCTGGTGCAAAACTTAAAGGTTACTCAACAACTGGATGCATGATTCATCCAAATGAATTTAGGTTAAATACTTTTGGTTTTTAATCCCAGTGATTAAATAAAAATCTGATAATCTGCCTGAAAATGTAATCTTGTATTTAAAAAGATACACAATAACTATATAGTCTGTGTAGTTTTTGTAATATAAAGTATGTTTAGGGAAAGGAAAAATAGCTTTGTATCTGCTATGAAGTTGATTGAAGACTTAATAGGTTTTATTGTTGTTTTTTTTTTTTTGCTTTGTTCTGCCTTTTTTTTCAAAAAAAAAAAGTAGAGTTTGTTCATTCAGAAGTAGTCATACTGGTTCTCACAGTGCTACTGCTGAGAAAGTTTTGAAGAATTTAGAAGAAATTTGATGCAGCGCAGTTTTGGCAAAATCACATATCTCGTGTGTCTTCAGTACTAACTTATATGCCTCACATAACTTCTGGTACAGTTTGATTCAGGTGATGTGTCATAACTGTGCGACAGGCTATTTACTACATCAGTAAGTCTGAACCCTTCTGGAGTGAAATATGCACTTGCATGCTCCATAAATATTGTTTGTGAAGGACAGAGATAACCATTTTGACCTTTAATTGAAATATCTCCAGGTATATATTAGAGTTGATTCATAATGAAATGAGCTTGTATTTTGAAATCTCCACGTTCATGTTTATGGAGCCCGAATATTTTTAGTGAATGCATGACAGCAAGTAAGGTTTATACAAGGATTCTTAAACTGGAATAGTTGGGTTTTTTTTGGTGGTGATGGATTTTTTTTTTTTAAGCTATTTTCCTTTTGATTCGTTATCAAGTTACTCTGTAGATCAGGTTTTACTCTCTGAAATCCATCTTTTAAACTATACCGTTACACTGTCAGTACAACTAAAAAATTATTTCTTTCAGGAAATTATCAATTATTTGCTGCGGTTTAAGTGATGTATTAGCATGTCTGCTGCATTTTTGTTCAAGTCAGGGTTCTATTCCTTCATTCACGTGATATACAAAGAACCTATTAATAAAGGGATGCTCTCAGCATTACTCTGACCTAGCTTTTATTTTGTCATGCCATCAAAAATGAAGGTTAGGAAAAATGAAGGCAGGGGAAATGATCAGTCTGATCTCTATGTGAAATAATTGATGGGAGCAACTTTCTGAGAAATAGAGCTAAAGTGAGAAGGTGACTGGATAATATATTTAGGTTTGCATCTGGTTAATGTTTGTATCACAGCATTTGCAACGTTCTGAAATATTGGGACAAAATTCTGCTGCCTGTATATTTTATGACTCATAGCAATGAGATGTTTTGCCACACTCAATTGTTCATATACTTCGTGTCCATACTGAAAATACTGAAAAAAATGAAGGTTGAGACTTACTGTGTACCTTTTACATAAAAATGTTTAGAGAAGACAAAAAGTGTACTGACAACTTTATACCCACTTGATAGTGTGCAGATATAACAAAAGCCAATTCTGGAGTTAAGCCTTGAAGGATATGTTTCCAGTGCTTGTGTAAGGAGTGTGCTCTGGTCAGAACTAAGACTGTGTAATATTTGGTGGTGAGAGAGACAATGCTTAGATCGGCTGGAATTCCAGGCTCATTCCACTACACAGAGTGGTGGTGGTAATCTCCCATACCTAAAAGAATTCTCTAGATCTTGCACTGGAGTTTTCAGTCTACTGCAAATTTATTGTTAAGAACATTTTATTAAACATGTTTTCCAATATTGCTATGTCACCTGGGGATACAGCTGCATAGCCAGCCCTGTCGTATCATCTGATAATGAAGCGGACAATGTGAAGGGGGAGTGCTATCTGCTTCCCTAGAACCGTGCCAGAGGCTCCACTTCCTCTCTTCTCACCAAGATACACCTCAAGTATATGATTAAAGCTTTTGGTTCCATGAAGATTTTTGAAAGGAGACTTGTAGCAGAAAGTTGGCAACCTTTTGGTGTAGGTCTTTATTCGGCCAAAGTGGGTAGAGAAATCCTGTGTTGGAACCCCCAGCGCTTCTACCTCCATTGCCATAGTAGGATGGCTTTCTTAGTCGTGGCTTTAACTCAACAGTGCTAACCTTTTGGATAGGTCAGTGATGTTCTGAGACCATGTGTTACATCCTCTTCTGGTTGTGGCTTTCATCACATGACTTTTATGTGATAATTCTCCCTGTCACAGGATAGGAGGTGGTGCATGTGTGTCCGACTGCTAAGCTAGAGACTCTTAAAATCTTGCTTTTACGAATGGACATACATACACATAGCCAGTAACAGGGAGAACTCTATTTTGGCCATATAATGGGTATTTATTTGGTCACATGATGTCTGAGACCGGAGATTCACTTGGAGAAAATGGCAAGAAGGAAGGTGCTGTAGGACTACACCTCTGATTTAACTTTTTCACTGTCAGTACTTTGAATAGTTTTTGTTGTGATCCTTGCTGTTCAGAAAGGAAAAATCTGTGTAATTGAGTATAGACTTTATCAACATTAGTTCTGGAGAGAAAGTCTTGGAAGAATACATACTTGATTTGGCCTGAACTCTGTCTTAGCCACTGGATCTTGACTAACCAAATTGCTACTACTCTGTGGACCTCTGACTCAGGTAAGAGTGAAGGATCTTCCATTGACTGGAGGTGTCTGGTGAGATTTATGTCAGAAAAAGAAGTGTTTCTCTTCTTTTTCTCTGCTTGTTGGTTTTTTTTGTTTGTTTGTTTTTCATTGGAGAAATAGAAAGGACTAATTTCAGGGAGTGCTGGAAAACTCCATGTCAAAAAGGTCCTCTAAGTCAATTAAACATTGTTACGTTCTTTTCTGACTCTACTAAACTTGATGCATGTAGTACTATAAATTTTGTGATTTTTCTCTTTGTAGGATTGTCAAAAGTGATAGACATGTTAAAAATAGTCTTTTTCCTACTCTTCTTTACACTATTACAGAGAATTGATCACAAAAGCAGTACTTGCATCTAATAATTCCTCCACTATAGCAGAAGCAGAGAGAAAATTGGTTTCCTTGCACGTGCAAAGCATGAGAAAAATGAGTTCTATGTGAGGGATGAATACAACGCATTAGGAGTGCTATAGACAGAATACTTTAAGGTTTCTACTAGCATTTCTTTGCTCTTTGTGCACTTGGGCTTATTGTGGAATGTATTTCCTCTGTTCCTCGGTCCTGGTGTGGTCTTGTAGCTATGGAGTGATGGGGACTTCCCTCGCCCTTTGACTGGACGTCATGTATACCTTCTGTTTCAGGGTCACTATGGTCAAAAGCTAATTGTTAGTTTGGAGCAAGACTTGGAAAGATTGAGTCCTGAGATGCCTTTGTTTTGGTGATCCTGAGGGATTTGATGGTATTGAAGTTGACAGGTAATTGTATTGCTAGGTTTCAAGAAAGGAGGCAGTCATAATTTTAGGTTAAAAATTTGTTGGAAGGAAAAAAAAAATACCAAGAAACTGTTATTATGGATGTCATTTTGGATGGATTTGAGAACATGTGCACTAGGGTGATAGTAGTTCATTCCTCTGATGCTGGCAATAACAGCATTTTTAGTGTGTGCCATTGTGCAAACCCATTGTTCTTTCCTTTGAAGAAAAAAAAACATCTAAACACCTCCATGGGGTTAATACAGCTTTTGCCAAATGTGTATTTAGATATTTTACTTCATATAGGGAGCAGTACTGCAATCTAATAGGACACATGCAGGTCTAGCTAAGTGCTTGGAAAAAAGCAACAAATCTGAGTGTGTACCAAGATAAACATGAATCTTTTGGTTGCAGCAGTTTCAGGACTCCTCAAAGTCATAGCAAATGCAAACAAGCTAACTGAAGAAATCAGTTTTGATGCTGTGTTATCATAAGAGAACATGCAATTTTTTTTAGCTATATTATAGAAAGATGTTTAATATCGGGTACTTCAGTATTTATATGACTTTGTGTTGCATTAATGTCTATAGTCATTATTGGTTTGTTAACATATTGTAAGTCCCAAAAATGCTATATCTCTTTCAGAAATTTACTAATTAATTTGTCTTCACTGTTGATGAGAGTCCCTTTTTAGGAAAATGAAAACTAAAAATATTTGTAGAAGAATCTGAAGGATGAATAAAGGTTAAAAGACTGCTAATTCATGTTGATGTAGAATGATCTTAATAGCCTTACCAGTTGTAGCAGCCTTATGGATTCTTTAGCGCAAGCTTATGGAAGTAATGTGTTTGCTATGAATCATTTTAATAGTCCAAAACCAGTGAAATATATGTCAGTGGTGGTGAGGAAACATATATAATATATGCTTCGAGTCAGTGATAGATGAGGAGTAGGAGGATTTTTCATGAACAATATAATTAAATGCATGTATGTAAAAGATACCTGCAAGATGCTGCTTGAGAAACTACTTTATAGAAATAGATAATTATAGGGGGGAAAAAAATACTTTTCTGGAATGATAGTATGTTATTAATTTACCAATGGTGTAAAGGTTTTCCAAATAACCTTTTTTTCTTATTTGTAACAGTATTTTTTTGTAATAATCTTTGTGTCTTCAAAAAGGAATTTTAGATCAAAATTCTTATTGTACATATTCACGGGAATTTTAGTACAGAACTATGTGTTTTGCATCCATGTTTCTTTAAAGACTTCCAGAGATAATTCACCTGCTGCTAAACACTCCCCTACCTAGAAAGTAATTCAGAAGTGACTCAGACAGTACAAATGAAAACAGAGACAGTTGGTTAGAGGTAAATCTTGTAAGCACTTACTGTTGGGTATGGTGTGTTGTGACTCTCCTGGGATTAATCACATTCTAAACAGACAAAAAAATATTCCAGTTCCCTCTCATTCTCCCCAATACTACTTTATTTTCTGTGGAGAGAAAAAGGCTTCAGTGGATTCTGTTTTAACTGTCTCCAAACAAAGCACTGTGTGTGATAACATTTGTTGACAAGAATGGACAACTTAGATGCACCTGCAGACTCTTGGCCAAAAATACACAGTATGGGATATGCACTTAGTGTTGCCCAAAGAAGCCTTCAGCAGGAAGAGCTCAAGTCTCCTGAGGAGACTCTGTGCATTGGTCTTCAGCTAGGAGCTCTGAGCAGAGGACCAGGGCACATGCTGGTGCTCACTGCCCTGCCCCTGCCTGTGCTACCACTGGTGAGTACTTTGCTTCACCAAGAGATTGCTGTGTAACAGTTTGCTTCCAGGCCTGATTGAAGAAGTGTGGCGGAAGGTATACAGTGAAAATGAATTGGCACAGCAGTTTACCTTTAGGGGAGGGTTCATAGAAGCTATCAAATAACTTTCCTCAACTATTATTTAAAAACAACTCCCAGTGAAATACATGTCATTGTAACTGAAAAATGAGTTAACCAATTGTTCTCCATTTTAGAGACTGGCTCTTTCCAGTTTGTCTTACTGGAAATTTTGATACCGAGTAAGATTATGTTAGGATAATGCAACTGTCTGCCCTATACAGAGACACCATAGTAACTGGAGTTGAATGTTCTTGCCAGTTCTGCTTTATGCTTTGGTATTAAGTGTTGCTCAAAAAAGCAGAGCAGACATTTTGATCTAGACTGCATCTTAGCAATTGGGGGAAGGAGGGTGCATTCAATGAATATTAATTTCAAAGAGAAATCCCAATCAAAACCTTAGAAGTCACATTTCTGTCAGGTGTAAGAAGTATCATAACTATATAACTGTCTGACTTTATAAAAAGTAGGTGCTGTTGGTTTTAATGGTCAAAGTGAGACCCACTGCTGAATATGGCAAACTTGTAGAATCTAGAGGTGGAGTTCTTTTCCTGAGCTTCCACATGTGTCTCATATTTTCAGTAGTGACATGTATATTTTCTGCTGAGTATCTGATCTCAGACTATGTTGTGTAAATTTATGTGTATTTTTTTAGATGAAAAGCACGATTTCTGAATGGACAGTGTATTCTGGGGAAATAGATCCAGTAGCTATAAGACTGTGCTTAGTTTAAGATTGTTACTACCTAAAGGGCCTAATACTCACTAGACTGCAGTGAGAAGCATATTATTTATTGCATTATAAGCACTCTTCTATCCTAAATTTTAAAATAGTTGTTTCCTGGAGGAGGCTTGGAATATAAACTTATGTACCTGACAGTTAATTAAAATTCAGTGTTGTTTGTTCTTGCTTAAATTAGTGAAGAAAAGCTTCTAGGAAACACCGTAGAGAATAGCATTCTGAAGATTTCAAATTATTTTGAAAGATGAGAATTCCCATGACTCAGTTCCTTAAAGAGTTGAAACATAATTCAGATGTTTTTTACCACCTGTCACATTCTTTTGCATTTTTTGACCCAGTATATTTTTTTCTTTCATAAATAAATGAGTGAACTGCAGAGAGGATCTCTTATTTCCTTTTTTTTTTTTTACCCAGAAGATTGTTTCTGCATACTAATTAGTGAACTACATGCACATACTACTTCTGTTACAACTTTGTAACCCACCTGTACAGATGCACACTTAGTGGGAGTTGAATTGTATCATTAAGTTACACTAGGAATTGGCTAGTATTGCTGAACAAACCAGAGAAAAGCATGTGTGGTTCACTTTGTAACGTGAAATCACTGATAAGCCAGTTAATACCATTATCTTTCCCATGCGCACAGCCTCCCACACACAAAGATGTAAAAACATAGTATAAAAATAAGTTTTAGTCTATGACAATTAGGTCTCCAAATGACTGATTCCTTGATTCAGAAAACTGCACAAGAGATATCTATTCCTGAAAAAAAAATATTTAGGTAGTCCAAAAACTGTTTGATGGTTACCCATCTGCCAGCATGTACGTTTCATTTTTCATGCGATAAATAAAACTTCTAAGTAATTCTTTAAGTCATCATTGCACAGTTCATTACAGAGACTCACGCTTGCTAATCACAGAATCATTAAGATTAGAAAAGACTTCACTAAGTTCACTAAGTTCAACTATCAACCCAACATTATAGCTACCACTAAACCATGTCTTGAAGTGCCACATCTACACATTTTTTGAACAGCTCCAGGGATGGTGACTCCACCACCTACCTGGGCTGTCTGTTCCAATGCCTCACTACTTTTTCAGTATAGATTTTTTTCCTAATATCCAATCTAAACCTCCCTGGTGCCTATTTCCTCTCAACCTATCGCTAGTTGCTTGGGAGAAGAGAGCAACACCCACCTCACTACAACCTCCTTTCAAGTGGATGTAGAGGGCAATAAGGCCTCCTCTTCTCCAGACTGACAAGCAAAAGGCAAAAGTACTGGCAAAGCATGGGGAGCACCCCTAGTGGCTTGCAGGACGGGAAGTCCATCATCCCCCAGAGTGGAATAGTTCAGTGGATTTATGCATAGTATTAACCACTCCACCTCTGTTGACCCTTTCAAGAAATGCAGATACATACTGAGGGTGATGGGAAAGGCAATTTTCCAAGCTTTCTTGTTGGATTTGTGCCATTGTTTTCCCCTTTAAATCACTCACTTGGATTTTAAGCTGTCCTTTCATATTATGTACTCTAGTACAGTGCACTGGATCCATACCTGTATTTAGGTAGGCAGATGTCTCTAAATTTAACATTAAGACTCGAATCATACGTCATTAAGAAATTTGAAAGGTCACTTGTGCTTGAGTCTGAAAGGTTATGGGTGCTGACACATTGGTAAATCAAGCCCTTTCTACGCTTTACACTGAAGTTACAACTGGAAAAGAGGAATCTTTTCTTATGTTCTCCAAACTGTGACTGACTTTCTCATACTTTGCTAGAGGTGCAGTTAATCAAAACAGCTGCAGCACAGAACACCTGGAAATTGTGCAATGTCTGAATGTCTAAATGTAAATTTAAGAATCTAATTTTAAGCAGGCAGATTTGATCATCTTGCTCTTGGTTACCCAGGAAACCAGTTAATTGGTATGCATTTGCTTCAGCACTCAGCATGCAGCTTTTAAAACATTTTATTATAATTTTTCTTTTATTTTGTCTTAAGCTAGTGTTTGTAGAAAGGGCTGGCTTGACAGCTCTGGCAAATGAAATAGTCTGCCTGCCCACGGAATATATGCTCCCTAGACAGTGGTAGTCCAAACTTCCTCATGCTGTTTTGTCAGTGTGCTACAACTTTTCTCGAGGTGGGTGGAGAGGAGGAAGAGTTGGAGGAGGAAGTAGGGTCTTTGTATCATGAAGCCTTTGCCACCAAAATGTGCAAGCATTGTCAGGAAAAATGACCTATCATTTCCTTCCAGTATAAAAAACAGTGCAGCTAAAAACTAGATGAACTTAAGCTCTGAAAGTGTATATCCAGTCTGCAAACCACCATTAAGATCTCAACCTTGATCTTGCTGCTGTGTTGAGTTTGACACTGGTGACAGATGATCTCGTGAAGTAAGCAGAGATGTCCTTGCTCATTGCTGAGGCAAAAGGATTTTCAAAGAGTTCTTGTGCTTAAGTCTTCAGCAAAATGACCTGGAATGATATTTGCAAATTAGAGGCAGAAATGGGAAATGTGGGAATTTGCTCTAAAATGTCAAAATTGCAACCTATTGTGTTTCATTTTCCATGTGTTGAACAGAGTATCCACAATTTACTGCTTCAGTGTGTCCTATTGATGGCTTTTGTTGAGACAACTGTATAATATGAATTCTGAAGGATGCAAATCACCTAGCATTCCTAGAAAAATCCTCCAGGAAGCAGTCAGTCTTTTCAACAAAGGATTGCGTATTTGCTTTCCAGTTGTTTTACAGGCCTTCTGGTTCAGTTAGTTAGTAGCCTAAAAATCATGGAAGATCACCGACAGAATCATACTGCTGTTTTTTAGTGATCACTGTGGATTAACAAATGTATCAGCAAATATTACAAGGCAATCAGAATTAAGGATATCCCTGATATCTTTTAATTTCATAAATCTCTTGTGAAATTATGGCTCAGTTATGACTGAAAATTGACATATAGAAGGAATGTTCATACCATTCATCTTCAAGCATCTGGCTTAAATTGTTACAGTGCTTCATAATCCCCGTTGTTCTGTGCAGTTTCTGCAGTTACGAGAAAGGTTATCCAGGAAGTTGTCAAGACCATCTTTATTCAAGCTGTGGCTCTAAAGCAGCTTAAATGATCCAGTCCAGGGTGCATATTGCTGCCCTGCCTTAGGCCATGCAGCCCCATCCTTTTCCTCCAGCCCATGCCATCACTTGTAATGAACCAGTTCCAGGAGTTGCTTGGTTGAAAACACATCTAACCAAGAGTTTTGGACTTTTGGGTGGAAGTTATTGTCTACTGCAGGGGAGAGTTTTTCAAATTTTGTTTTAGCAGGGAATTTGATTTGGCTTATAAAGGCAAGAGTATTTCTAATCATAAATGACAGTATGTTAAGACTGAAACCATAGAAGAAAATGCTGGAACTTACTCTCTGGTCACAAAGGTCACTCAGGAGACTCTTGTCCTTTTGAATGCATTTTGAATTACAGAATCATTTTTCACAGCTTTTTCTCAAGTTCATCACATAAATTCTGTGAAAGCCCTGTAAATTCTCCTAGTTTTCCTCCTGCAGACTGTATAATACAAAGATACTTACATTACTCATGCTCTAAACTTACAAACCTTTTCAGCATCTAAATTAAGATTCATTGCTGCTTTTAATGTTACTCTAAGAAATTCATGATGCATTAATGTAATTTTAATTGTGCTGTTGGCATTGGTCTCATACATGTTGCATTCTCTTTAAATGAAGAGAGGCAGGAAGAGTGCATAGAAGAAAATAGAAACCATCTCACTCATCACCTGAATTAGAATACATTCTTCTTACCTGAAGAATAAATATTTTAGAAGGCAAGGAGCACTATATTTTGCTGTCTTGATGCCTATTAGGTGTTCTTAAGTTTTAGAAACCAGTAATCTAAAAAAGACTTTCATAGTGGATTTGTACTTGCAGATGTGAGGAATGTGGATCTATTACAGCGATGTTAGAATATATCTATAAATTAGGATTTAGATCCTGCTATGTAACACTGAACATTTTCATTCTTGAAACCTAGTGAACCATATGGGATGTCAACTGATTTATTTATTTTTTTCTGTTTTAATAACTTCATTTTTCATGTAGCTGGTTCTGTAGTCCTAGGATCATGGCCTAGTAAACTCTGAATTATTCACAAAATTGATGTAGATTGTGTATTTCTACTGCTGGGTGGTTTGAATCTCTGCAAATACTCTTCAAACCTGAATGAGGAAGAAAGACTAAATTTAAAGCATGAAAATGCTGTCAAATTGCAGAAAAAACTAGATTCTTATTTACTATGTTGAGATCAACCAAAGATAGCCAGAAATTGTCCAGCTGCAATGCATTGCCTGTATTTGTTTCTCCTCTGTGATGGACAACCCCAGACAGACACATTTTATCTAGCTGTAAGATGGTGATGAGTTATCTTCCCTATGTGGTTTATTAGTTGCTAATTCTGTTTAGTAGAAACTTTTATCAATTACAGCCTTGTCAAGCTTCCAGTGAGACTAGCAGAACTTTTTCATTCACTTTAATGATACCAACATAGTGAATTTTGTGCCAGTTCCGTTAAATTCAATGGATCTTGCTTTACTTACTGGCACTGAGTGTACGATTCGTCCTATTTACTGAGAGTCTTACAAATACTTCAGAATTATACCAACTCAGAGAGTTTGAAATTTATCCTTTTCACTATTTTTTTTTAGTGGTGATGTGTATCTCTGCCTTTTGTTACAATCAGACTCTATTCAAAGTAAGCAAAAAACAACTGAGTAAAATGTGTGCTAAAGGCAAAATACAGATAATTCTTAGGACTAGATTTTTAAGGTGGCTGTGAGGTACTGCCAGAATTAATTATTTTCCATTATTATTTGTGAAAGAGGAGCAGGCTATGCAGCCAAAGTACATGCTACCTTTGTGTGTCTAGTTATGGAGACTCATTTGCATTACTGCTTGTGTTTATGTGAAGTATATATGTAGGAAATCACATAAATCCATGAATATAAGAACTGTTCTTATGCTAGGCAAGCACTACTTTTTCTCAATAAACTTAATTCTTAAGATAAAAAGCAAGCACAAAATCAAACTACATCATGAATCTAGTGTGCTTTCTATCTGGAAGCTGTGCTTTGACACAGTTCCAGTGTAGGACTGGGTTGCTCTAAGGTTTCAAACAAAAATGCACATGGGTCTGAAGACTAGCACTAACATGTTATTAGCTGGATTAGATTGATAGCATTAGTTTTTTAGATAGATTGAATTGGATATTGTTTGCATCATGGCAGACTGTTAATACTAGCTTTATTTTTTTAACACTGGAGCCAGTTTTCTGAATTCATGTTAGTGTTGTTTATATATAGCTATTGCTGTTGTTTTTATTGAGGTAATTAATTTTGATAAACCCAAGAAACACAAGTAGGTTATTACTGTCATAAATCCAAGTACAAATGGCTTTAAATTTGTTAAAGATTTATGCAAAGGAGTGTCTCAGTCTTCCTACCCTTTTATTCCTATACCATGAATAAAATTTACTCAACAGTTTCAGATTTTTTTCAAGTAATACATCCCCTTTGTAATGGTGGCTAGATAAAGCTGACAGATGAATGTTGGTATTAACTCTACGGTGATGTGCAAGAAGAAGGAAACATTGAAACCAATGAAAATCTCCTGGATGGTGAAAGTTCAGGCTCATAAAAAGCTGTCAAGGATTAGGGCTGCACTGGCCACTAGATGAATGACAGGTGCTTTCTATTAACCCTTCTCCCTTCCCAAGGGGTAAGAGAAAGGGAATAAGGGAAAAGAAAAATAAACCAGCTTTAATGAAGCAATAATAAAATGAAATATGCATGAATATATACAAAATTAGTATCGAACCCCCCCCCCTCGTGGCAATTATGTCATTGTCACCACTGATGCTGGGCAGTAGGTGCTGGGGAAATTACAGGCTGGACTCAGTAGCAGAAAGGAACTGGATTCAGGAGCTGGATTTTGGAACTGGGTTCAGGAGTGCACAGACTGGGATGGAAGGCAGAACAGAAAGTCCTCCTTGGATGCCGGCTATTGAAAAAGAGAGCTTGACCCTTATGATTGCTCAGCTTTACACTGAATATAACGTATGTGGGATGGAATACCTCGGTGGTCAGTTTAGGGTTACTTGTCCTATCTGCTCCTCTCCATGCGTACAACCTCTTACTGCACCCCTCAACATCTCACACGAGACTTAGCAGTGGCCTTGTTCTCAACAGTAACAAGTGTAAGCAAGAGCTTTTCTGCACACCAATCCTTGGTAGTAACTGTAAGCATTGAGCATTATTACTGCTAGAAACAGACACTGCAAAAATATGCCACTAACTTCAGAAAGTGCAGTTACTTAAAAAAGACTTAACCGAAAAGTAAAATCTTTGAACAGAATCAATTCTGTTCTAACTTAAAGCAGGACAAAAACCTAGCACCTACATATTCTGAAATGATGGAAATGCAAGATAGTTCAACGAAACATGACTTATTGCGATCTAAGGGCCTACAGGGCATGACTTTGTTGGTGTATCTTAAATAGTTAGACTCATATGATCATTCTTTGCTTAAAACATGAGGACGGCTTATGTGCAATCACTCAGAAGTGGCAACTCTGGGTCCCTAAGTAAAAGCAGCTGAGATTCCTCTGTCACCAGTGACAGCGAGGGTACAACGCAGTCACGTCTGTGTGTCTGCAAGGCATGCCTCTAAAAATTGTGATCAGTGAGGTCATTGGTATAATTTTTGAGGGACTAACAACTTCAGTAAAATTCTTTCTCCTCCTCCAGGAATGTATTTGCATTGCTGTGGGAGGCGTAGGCTGTTTTTTGCAGTGAGTACCATTAGCCAGGGCACCATGTGGAACAGGGAGTCTGGGCAACAGGGTCCAGTAGAAGCAGGGGCTCCCCCAGGGGGGCTGTCAGGGTAGGGCCTGGTGGCCAGGACCTGTCTCACTACCCCAGCCAGGGAGGAGGCAACTGAGGGGCAGTCTTGGTGCTAGAGATTGGCTCAGCAGCTCCCCGTGGTCCTGCCCTGTGCCCTGGAGACCAACCCTGCTGTGACATCATTGAGACAGGGTTTGATATCCCTGGCAGCTGATGTAGCATCATGAGCTGTAGACAGGCCTGGGGAGCTATGAGGTTCTGGCTAGGACCCGTAAGACCTGTAGGTGCCCTCAGGGCCCTGCTACTACCTGTGCTATATGTGTATTTCCTTAGTGCTGTGTGACGGTCATCTGTTATATTCCTTGAAGCCACGGAACTCAAAAAAAACAAAAAAAAAAAACAAAAACAAACAAAAAAAAAATGCAGTGGACATTCAGCATTGGTGTTTTGTCTTTTAAATGTGGACAGTGTGTCTTACAATAGTAATGCCCTGAAATATAGTCTTGGAGTGTTTAGTCAGAGTTGTTCTCCAGGAAAGGCATACAAAGAGAACAAGAACAGCTGTACTGTTCAGACTGAACATCCAGCTGGCCTGGTGTCCTGTGTCTAATAGGAGCCTGGCAAAGAGGGAAGAAAATAGACCAAATCATTGTAATCTCCAGTTAGTGGAGTTGGTGTCTTTGTCTTCACTAGCTACTAGGGCTTTTCTACATTCATGAAGGAAACCTAAAGAAATCCATTTTCAAATCTATGCAGCTTCTAGCGTCTACAGTGTCCCATGGCAAAGGTTTCTATAGCTTTCTGTTCATTTTGAACTTACTGACATAATTAATGTTCTCTAATGTTATTGTAAGAAACAGTAAATAACTTTTTCTTAGTAATCTTTTCCATGTTACTTTTAAATTTATACTTCTATCATATTCCTCCTTAGTCATATCTTTTTCCAAGCTGAAGTCTATCAGGTTATTTAATCTTTCTTTATATGGAAACATTCTAGGCATTAATTGTTCTTTTTACATTTTTCCGTACCCCTTCCAGTTGTTCTGCAGCTTTCGAAATGAGTGGATCAGACTCTGGGTATGTCTTTCAGGTTGTGGGTACACAAATGAATAAAAATTCACATCATGAAGAAAATTTCTTTGGTGTTCTCTTCCCTTTCCAGTAATTCAGTTTGCCTCTTTGATCTCCAGACATGAAGTTGATGTTTCCATCAGGTTACATGCTATAACTATGATCTTGCTCATAGATGGTAATATTCAGTGTAAAAATAATTTCGAGGCAAATAGAGTCAAAAATGTCACGTGCACTGTTGTGCACTGTGTTACATGCAGCTATATAATTTTCTGGTACCATCCAGTTACTCAGCATCAGTAGGTCCTATTGCCCTTTCTTGCCTTTGGCTGCTGTGTTTAATAATCTGTGACTAACTTTGTGTTATCTGCTGTCTGCCCACTAGGATAAATTCTGTCACGTAACTAAAAATGAACAATGGAAGAAGTAATGAACGCTTCTTCAAAGTGTACTTGTTAATGTTGGAGGAGGAAATCTTAGCTTTAGTAAATCGATACTGTATTAGATTCTTGATGTGATTTTACGATTTATTCCTTTTTTTTGTTGTTGTTGTTACAGATAAAAGGGATATAGAAGTGGTTTTAGCTGAGTACCACTTTTTTATGTTCAGCTTAACAATGCTTTTGTTAGCTTACAGTCTTCAGAATTCCCTGAATTAAAAAAAACAAAACTTCCTTCTTTCCTTAAACTCCTCAAACCTCTGTGCATTTTTTTGGCACAGATTAGGAATAAAAATTATGTTTGCAGGGCTTGAGTCCAGGAGACTAAAGTTAAAGAGAGAATTGCTCCATGGACTTGGTATGCTAAGTCTCTGTGTTATCGATGTGTATCTGCAATGCATTCATTAAGTAAGTCTGCCAGGAATATTAATTAATAAAATTACAATGACTGGTGGCTTATGAAGATTCTTACAGCAGAGGGGGAACTCAGTATAGCATTCAAAGAGGAGTTAAAACTGTCTGTACCTTCACAAGCAAAACCAGGGAAAAATACTTCAGTTTGAAGGGAGAGAGAGGTCTTCCGGGCTGTCAGCATGTTTGAATATTGGACTGGTAGTTTGGAATGAAGTGTCACAATTGCATAGATTTTGATAGGATATTGCAGGTGAAATAAGTCATAATAATAGCCATAGTAAGTTATTTGCTATGGTCATGGGCTGTGTCAAGTTGAAACTATTGAAAGTTTCCAATTGCATTGAAAATGAAGACAATCTAAAATGGTGGATGGAAATTGCTTCTGCTACTCCTTTTGATTTTGGCACCCTCTCATGTTCTCAGGGGACTTTGATGTTGTTTTCTGACGTTCCTGACAGCAGCTGAAGGATTTTTGTAGAACATGCTGAAGTCTCTCTGGTTTTTTGAGTGAAGGTGTTGGGGCAGGTTACGAGGTCTAAATGCATATTTGTTTTCCAGTGCAAAGTTATCATTTGAGAGATGAGACAGGGAACTTGTTGTTGAGGGAGAATCAGCAAGTGGTGCAAAAAGATAATATTACTGTAGAAGAAAAAGCAAAATATATTGCCATTATTATATGAAAAGATTGGGGTTTATTCCTTAGGTATAGCAGAGACCAAAATGATAAAAGGGGGGAGGGGGATGTGATAAAAGGAATTTGAGCATGACTTCATTATGCTTCAGATGCACCATGACAGGATTTTTTTCTCCATTATGCTCTCTGCTCCATTATCAAGGCCACAGAGGGTGAGCACAAGTAGTGTAGCTGCTATGATAGTGCTGGAGCACTCAACTCTGGGTGGTATTATGGATGTAAACATGACTTTTTAGATCTCTTCCTAGATTTGCCTAAGAGTCGATATATCATTTTCAGGGCAATTCAACAACAAACACCAGTAACGTATTTGTGCTATTTGTCACTTATATTTCTAAAAGTAGTTCTTGAAATTCCTTTCTCTTATCACTTTGTTTGGGGAGCTCTGACTTTAGGCTTCCTTTCTGTCCTTCTTCGTTCTAGTCCACAGAGCTTTTTTTTTTTCTGTCAGAGAGGCCGAAAATGGCAGTCTGTATCCCATTATATTACTTGTTAACAGAACCACAATCCTGACTTTTCCAGCTTGGAGAAAACTAAATATGTTTTAAATACTTTTTAGCAGCACTGGCTACTACAGATAGCCCACTACCTGCCAACTTAGTTTTAATCACCTTGGACAATATGTCAAGATTGCTCTTCAGAGAAGTGGCCTTAAACAACTTCTGCAGCCTCATTATTCCCAGCTGCCTTTGGAATGCCATCATCTAGTGACTATTAATTCGTTTAGATGGCATTGGTGTTGCCCTATAGCCCTTCCAGCTCTGAGAATAAAGATGGGGCAGGGCCATTCCCTTCCCTTGTCTTGCCAGAGCAGAGTGGCCTACTTTGTCTGCACATGAGATATGCTCCTTGAAATAGCTCTGCCAGCTGTATGGCAGCCCAGCTAAAGGATGACAACATAGAGTTGGAGAGAAGAGGAGATAGGACTTGCTTTTCAAAAAGGATACCATCCAAACCATTAGTTACAACACTTTAAATAACTGTTAGATCACATGCTGTGTTCTGCCCTGTGCTTATCTAAGGTAAAATAAGTAGAAGGTGACAGCAGAATTTATCAAACTGCTTTTGGTTTTGCTTTTGCGCTTTTTTTTTTTTTTTTTTAACTGAAATGAAGATCTAGAACAAGTTTGAGAGAAAGAAGAAATTATCTGAAGATTAAGAAGTTTGCCTGGGTACTTTATTTCAGCTTCCATATGAGAAGAGTTCTGATTGTCTAGCAGAGAATAGAGCATTGGAAAATTGTTGCATTGAGCCAAAAAACGTCAGAGATGCTTTTTGTCAAATGATCATTTACAGTTTCTGAGCCCATTCTTATATAGTGAAGAGATAAATTGCCAAAGTTGCTATCCACAAAGTAATTTGCACAGCTACAAAACATCAGAAAGGGAATATATTAATTTCTGCAGATACAGCAAATAGATTCAGTGTCCTTGGAGGGATTTCTGGAAAAGCGCAAGAGTATTTATTGAATTTATAAAATACTAGGTAATTTCCTTCAATTTGAACAATCATGGCTTAGATGGAAACTAATAATTTTTTTCCTCTCATGTTTAAAAGCATAGTTATGTGCTTTTCAGGCAAAACTGTCGAGATTTATGATATTCTTTTGCAAAGTATCTCAGTCTATTACGAATTTATTAGTATGTAGTTGAGATAACAAGCTTAGTTAGTTTCCAGTATACCCATTGCTTTTTTTAACGTAAGAACTAAGCTGAAAGCCATGTAAGAAACAGACATCTAAGAATGATATGTATTTAAATATTTTAATTTTTGCTAAACAACTGTAGAAGTCAACCTAAGAAGAAGGGCCAAATTTTGTTCATAGTTATATTAGTGAAGATTTTGAAGAAAGTCAGTGAGCTTTATAGGGTTATTTTATCAGTATGTGTATGATAACAGAACGCAGTGTCAAACGGAAACTGATGCTACCGTCATGCTTTGCTGTTCAGTTTGTTCACTTTTTCTCAGGAAAAAGCACCGCAGCTGAGCACAAACCTGATTTTTAGAAACAGATCCAGCCTTACTGTACTAGCAAAGAAAGTGAAATGCCGTGCATTTTGGTGTGTCTCCTAGAGAAGCATAATTGTATAACAGGGACAAAAGCTAGTACAGTTGCATGTTGTGGAAAGGCTTTGACAGAATGTCATAGAAGAAAGGGATAAAGAAAATTACAAATCTGTCAAAAAGTCTTAGCAACAAAGGAAAATCAAAATGCCATCTCTTCTCAGTAATATGTAATAGGTTAATATGTGAATACTTAATAAGGTGCCAGATGCTTTGAATCATCTCCTAAATTCTGATCAAGACTTTTATATTCAAAGTATAAACCAAGCTGGTGACTTTACGCCATATCTGATAGTGTTTGTTTTTATATTTAGCATAAGCTCAAAATCAGACCAAGAGGATTGTCCAGCGGTAAGCTATGTTAAACAGAATACTTGAGATATGAGGTTACTACCTGGCTGTACATTCTGAACACAGCAAAATGAATGTGGTAGTTTATAACCACAGTTTTATGTCCTTGGCAAAATCTGAATTTGAGCTTAGTGAAGTGGACAAGTTTTGGCTTGGGGACATATCTAATTATGTCTTCAGGTCCACAGGGAACTGGAGTTTTCACAGCCAGCCAGAATGAACTGAAGAAAAGGCAAAGGTTTTAAGCTATGAAGTGTATACTGTCCCTGAAAAAGGTTGTTTTGAACGAGTTACTTTTATGTAAGTACAGTCTGCATGTTAATGCCCCTTGAAAGAGAAAGACTGCAGTTTTATGGTTTGAAAGAAATTCGTCACATTTTTGTCCAAAATGGATTTTTGGATTTTGCAATATAAAAACAATTATATGTGCTTTTCCAAAATTGAATTAAGCCTTGTTCCTTTTAAAGACAGTGGTAAAATGGCGATTACACACAGCGGCTTGTTCAAACCCCTTAGCAGATTCAATACAATAGAAAGGTGGGAGTAGGGAAAGGCAGGAGAAGATGGAGGTTTGCCATCAGTATTACAATGGGGAACACGAGAAATTTATAGAAGAACATGGCTTGTACCATGACTTAAATCTGCATTTGGAGTGTGCTAATAAGCTTGGTGGCTGTTCAGTGGATCAGGATAGCGTTTCAGAGCTAGTTTATCTCTCCAGTAGCTCCTTACTAAGCAGTAACAAGCGTGGCTTATTTGACACGCTTACTGCAAAGCATTTGTCATTTTCAGTGATATAATGTCTTGGTGTGTTCATGGATGTTTATGTCTCTAATTCATGTGTACACAGGTCTTTAGCCTAAAGCTGCTACAAAATTTTGTCCTTTGCTGTGTATTGAAAATACATATTCGGAACATCTCTGTTGTGTTTGAGTGGGGTCTCTGCATCTTCCTCATATCTCTCCACTATAAGAAAAGGTAACTTTGACTCCGGATCATTAAGCTGTCAGTCTGTAAAATGTTACAGAGTGTAGCCCAGACAGCACCGATGACCTACAATTATTATGGTAGAAGATAAGTAGCCAACCCACAGAACTGTATTAAATGCTACTGTTTACTTCACTGTTATTGCAATTTCTTGATAAATAGCTGCGGTTTTCTATTACAGCTCTTGGGGTCTGGCAGTGTTTGTGTGATCCAGAAAGTCTGGGAACTACTATTCTATGCTTTTGATATACAATGGTGTTTGCCCAGAAATAAGCTTTGCAGGTCATATGTGCGTTTATGTGTGCATTCCGTACAAATGCCAACAAAGATATTTATTAACGTGCTTGGCTGCCATTAATTCATCTAGTGCATGTCAATCAACAAAATTAATCTCTTTTTACGTTGTGGAGCAAAGCTTCTGTAACTATTTTTGTGGAAATCTCTTAATAGGTTAATGCGGGAATAAATACCTGCAATTTCAAAATAAAATCTACCTAGACACGAACACAGGAATATCAATCAGCTGATAGTACAAGCACATACACAGCCTTTCATACAGCTTCTGCAATGTCTGTCTTGTTCTGATATTGCACATTATCTCAAAAAAAACCAAAATACTTTGCTTTGAATGTACTCTGGATGAAGCACATACTTAGTGTGAATATACCACTGGACATTTTATTAATTAAGTTTACATGTCCTGTACAGCGGGAATTTGTAAGTTAAGAATCGTGAGAACTAATGTCGTCTCAAGAAGTATGTACACAAGGATGCATGATGATGCAGTGTAATCTGGAAATGTTAGTAAAATATATCATCTGAGTTTGTTATTTGTGAGTAGTAGAGTATCCACATGCATTGCTTAAAATTATACTTATTAAAATGTGTACCTAGTTTGACTTTATTGTTTTAGCAGAATGCACAATAAACATTGTATTTGGTTTTATTGATGTGAAATACATCTCAGCCCTAAGCAATGCATGGAAAAAATTATTTAGACTCTAAGCTTGTTTTTATAAATGCAGTGTACGTGTGTTTTACAGCTTTTACTCTCAGGAGAAAACTTAAAATACAAATCAATATAATATAACAGTGTAAGATCTACATATGTCTGAAATGCTAGCATTTTTATTTAGCATTTTTTGACTTTCAGAGAAATGAGCAAAATTCCTTTTTTTGAGACCCCCTTGAACCTTATTATGTTAAAAATTCTGACAATGTGTTAGATGAAGTGGGAATCTCTCTGTGAACTTTATAGAACTTAACAAAATGGCTACTTCATTGAGAGAGAGAAAACATCTAATAAATTATTGCTATTTTTTAGACTGGGCATAAGACTGTCATCCTGAGACTGAGATTTCCCAGATAAATGTCTCTACCTTTTTATAGATGCTTTTACTGTGTTAGGGCCTCAATGTTTAACTCCAAGCATAAGGTGCACTTTATTTTGCTTTTTAGAAAGGACTTGTAAGTTATTGTGAGCACAAGTTTGTGCCTAAAACAATTTTCTTCAGTTGATAGTCTGCCATAAGAGGCCTTTTTTCCAAATAACGTGGTTTATTTTCCTCCTTAGAGAGTATTCACAACGAAGCTTGTTTAAAAAAAAAAAAAAAAAAAAAAGACTTCATACTAGGATGAAAGGTGATGATGTTTAGTGTCATTCTTTGACATGCAGTTACTCTTTCCTGGATTTTTTTCTGATACATCATCACTTTTATTGATGAGGTGAAATACACATCCTCTCCTTTCAGGATCGTTGAAACATCAGTGAAAGATGTGTGCCTCTAACATGTCAAATTGCTGTGTGACTATTTTGTATTCAAGGTTTGTCTTCATTCCTCTCAGGTTTTTTACTTTATTGGTATTCTTCACTACAGAACTGAGAATAAGAACCCAGAACTTCACAGTAGCTTGACCCCATGTTTTATCTTACAGAATGATCCAAATTCCAAATTATTAAAAAAAAAAAAATAAAAAAATCCGTAGTGATTACCTGTTTTAAAACAGTAATAAAACTAGACACAAACTCCAGTAGGCCACTATGCTTAATGACTTTCATGGGAACAGCCATGTATTTGTATGGATATTTATTTTTTTGACCATAACAGTCATACATATTGGACATCATATTCAATCATTAGAACTGCTTTCCTATTAAACTGGGATTGTTGTGGTCAAGATTGTGTATGTAAATATGTATATTCATGTGCCTGCGTCACTTTCCTTCTCAGTAACTTCTCAATCCATTAGACTTAGATGGTGCATAATAAAAAGATGGAAGTCTTTAAGAGATTTTTCAAGTCAAGTGTCATCAAAATTGGTGATGTGTTGAGGGAAAGAGCAGATTTCCTGCCACCTAGTAAAGTTAAATGTTTTGTATAACTAGACTCGATATTTTTTCTAGATTTTCAGTGATTTAGATGCAATAAACAATCAAACACATAATAGAAGATATGGAAATTAAACTAAGATCTCTTGATGTATGTTCAGTTAGTTATGACATTCATAGATTATTCTTATGTAGAATGCTGTGAAATTTATTTTTTTTTTTTTTAGAAAAAACTAACTTAATTGTCACATAAACAGAGTAAGAAAATCAAAATAAATATTTTGACTGGTTAATGGACCAAAAGACAGTAAGCCAAATTCAGTAGAATAGTAAGTTATTGGACTAAGAAAAGAGTAGGGCAAAGCCTTTTCTGCAAAGATGATAAATGAGAAAACCAAGGCAGAGAAACAAAACTTGACAAAAGGCTGTAAACCAGGACATCTTCAAATCCCCATGTACCAGAAGAGTTCTGACCTTATTAATATGGAAATAAAGCAGCACTGGAAGGGCTACTGGGAGGAGCATTGCTGTTGGTGGAAGAGGTATCTGATAATTCCTGTGAGAGCTGAAAAGTTATAGTTCTGCACTCTACTGGTGTAGGAACACGGCTGCAGCAGTATCTCTAAAATGATTGACTCTAATCATACCAAAACTAGATTTCTATTTTTTTTTTGTCCTGCCCTTGAAAACTTTGATGAATTGATCTTTTCTCCTTACCTAAACATTCCTACTTTGCTAGGAAGTGTTTTCACCTAAAAACAAAACAAAAGGAACCCCATCTCACCCCACCCCCCAGAAAAATAAAACCAGAAGAACTGGAATGTCCATTTAATCAGAGAAAAGTGAGCAAAGCAGATCCCTTGAGGCCTCCAAGGAGAGTCAGCTGCTTTTGTGGGATGCATGTGAAAGTGGATACTTGCAGCCTGGCTCACTTCACATTGGAGCTCAAGCAAGCAAGAGAAGGGAATGGTGCTACTCTTGGTGACATCCCAGTCTTCAGTCCTCTGTTCATCATATAAAGTGACAGTTGGAATCATAGGCAAGTGTCAGATGCCAAGGAGAGATATTTTTATCTCTTGTTCCTTTTCTGCAGAGATTCAGGGATCTTGATGTAGAGAATTTCTTCAAAGCATCAGAAAAGCAAAGAACGATCTGGGCCAAGTATCTTTGTTTCCTGTTTCCAAAAATGATAGTAGAAATCATTTTTGTGTATATAATTTTGAGTTCCCGAAAGCCAAAGTTAATACAGTGGTCCCACCTTTACTCATAATGTGATGTATTTTCCATCCAGTAAAGGAATTATTCGTCAAGTAGAATTACTTAAGATATAGAAGTTACAAATACTGTCGTTTAATTCAAATACAGAATTTACACAATAAAAAACATGGTAACTAAATTATCTGTCAAGTCTGTAGTAAGAAAGAACCATAGATCAGATACACTTAATCACTATAATTAACTAGTTTACCTGTACGTCTCTGATTAGTTATGGATCATAAGCCTCTCTTTATTTTCCTTTATCTCTTTGTGAAGTAGAATATAATGCCTATTGTGAATGTCACATTGGTTGTGTTCTCTGTGACAATGGAATTAACTTGCTTGGCTGAATGGCAAATCTGTTATTTCAACATGTACTTACAGTGTATTTATAAATTCAGAATGAGCTAAAAATGAATGCTTCCCATGTGAGTTAATTTAATTTAATGAACGTGTGTCAGTTTAGAACAGTGTTAATAAGACATTGTTCCTTGAGTATGTCTCATCAAAACGAGTAAAAGCAAACTCTTAAAAAAAAAAATTAAAAATTTAGATATTCTAAATTTGCTTTTTTATGCTTTATGAAAGGGAAACTGGCCACTCATAATTCATCTAACAAACTAAGCTGATGCCTCCAGGTTCAATTACACCACCTGCCTTGGATTGTAGAATGATTCTCCGTTGCGATGTTGTAACTGATGCACATGCACTCTTAGCCTGTCCCAGTTGCAGGATGCAATGCTTAAACCTCAGTGGAAAAAGTTTAAGGTAATAAGGTATTTTGCCTTGTTAATTTGACTAAGAAATTTGACTAATTTGACCAGGTAGAGTGCTGAGTTTGTTATGCTACAGAACTGCACTTGAGCTTAAATTTGTGTCTAACAGCCTCTCTGAAGGTGTTTATGTGTCAGTAGATGCAATTTCTTAGTTTTAGGTTTTTTTTGTTGTTTTTTTTTCCCCCCATATCTTTTTTTTTCTGAAAGAATCATAGGAAAACAATGAAAGGCTATGTGCAAGAAGCTTGAGCTGACTGTACATATGATGATTCATTGTGCCAAAAACGATATATGGAAACACTGGGAAAAAAAATTCTTCATGACTTTTAAATTTCATTTAGTTTATCTTTAAGCCTTGTTAGATAAAGCACTTGAAAGACATGTGGTTTTTGTAGTTGATGTTGTGCTGTCAGCAAATTTTAAGTTACTTAAGTGAATATGTCACTAGGGTTTTTTTTCCACATTTATAATTATAGTTACTTAAAACATAAGAGGCATCACTGTTTGTAAATTAGAGATCACAGGTATGAAATCAGTACATTCATCTGTATATAGACTGGTTGGCCTTCTCAAGTAAACATATACAACTGAATCAAACATACTACTAATTTTTCCTTGTGATTTAGAAACACTTTGTGGTGGTTAACAGTCGTTACCATATATATGGGATGTTTGTATGTATAAATATACACATTAAAGAATATGTATACCATCACAAGAAAGATTGCTCCCACCCTTGTCTTCACGAGGCTGCATCGTGCTGAGCTCTGTGTGTGCTGGAAGGTCAGACTTTAAGACCAACTTTCCCCCAGTAGAGGCACTACTTTGGGTCTTTCTCTGCCAAGTCTTGCTACATACTGAATTTTGTAAAATGTCTGAGATAATTACACTGATAAAAGTCTGTCTTCTAAATACAGATTCAAAAGAAACTAGTCAGACAGGGACTGCTAGACAGTGTGACTTCATAAGCCTTTTTTGCTTGAAAATATTGAAATTAAAGAATGTTGTTTGGAGAATTAACTCTTGATTCTCTTTTTTTCTGTAGTTAACTACAGAACTCAGTATTGTTGATTTTTCTCTAGACTATCTCCATGCAGTCTTAAAAGGTGAACGAAATATGCCGACTTAAAGTAGAGGGCAAGGATTATTTTTTTATTGTTGTAGGCAGTACAAACATATCAGGATGTAGAGATGTAAGTCAACACAGCAGTGTGACATGATTGATTCGTGTTCAGATTGCACTCCGCTATAAGTCATTGGTCCTTCTACGGAAAAAGGAAACTGTTTAGATGTGTAGAAAATATACTCTACAGCTCAGTCCTATGGTATATCCAGTCCTATACAGTGTGCCTAACGGCAGCAACAGCATGTCTCCCTCCATCTCTATTAGAGGGCATATCCCTGCTTGTTTTCTCTAGCATCTGCTCTGGACATGGTTTCAAAAGGTTTGTCTAATCTCTTTTTAAACCTCTTGCTGCTGTTTGCTTTCACAACCTCCCATGGCAACAAATTCCAGGCACTCAATATCCACTTCATCAAAAAGCACTTGATCTTTTTGAAGCTTAACTCTTACAAGTTTTAATAAACATCCCCTATTTCTGGTATTGTGGTACTTGTTGAATAATAATTTTGCCTTTACTATGCTTGATGCTCTTGTGATGATTTTGTACCTCTTGGTCATATTTCTTCTCCTTTCCAAACTATGGACTCCTACCCTTTTTTGGTCTGTCCCTGTAAAAAATCTGCTCCAGCCTCTAAATCATTTTGATTATCCTTTTTCTTAACAGTTTCTCTGTTCCTGTATTTGTGCACATGATTACTCCTACTTGCTGGTAGCTCCTTTCTCTTCCTTAATTGAAATTTAACTTATTTTGCTGAACATGCCCTCTAAATTGTCAAGAACATTTTGAAATTTTCATCTAGTCTTTAAACATGTTTTCAATTTGCACCACTTTTGGTTTTCTTTTAAAACTTAATAAGCACATTTCATTTATAGTCCATAATTTAGATTGTTAATGAAGATGTGAACAAAACCATATACATAGCAGAATCCTCTGACTCTTTTCTAAAATACCGTCCTTTTTTTTTTTTTCCGTGATATTCCAACCAGTTTTACACATTTCCTATAATAATCTGGACATAGTCTCTGTGATTTGTAAGAAAGTTTTTGTTAAAGATCAAAGTATAGGTTATTTTCAGCTTCTCCAGCAGGATAGCAGGGCTCGTGACCAGAAAAGATGGAAATCAAAGTTGATTGATGTGACTTTTTCTTGACAAAATTTCCTATCTTCTTGGTGTTGATGTATAATTGCTTCATTACTTACTTGTTCCAGTATTTTCTAGAGATTGATGTTAAAATAACTGTTTTTTTTTTTCCCAACTTCTATTACCTGCCCACCCTTTTTTCTCAAATATGGGGAACATTTTTGCTTTTTTTTCCAGTCTTTTGACAATCACACATGCTTGCGAGCTTTCAGAGATAAGTGCTAAAAGTTTTCTGTTAGCCTCAGCCAGTACCTTAAATATCCAAGAATGAAACTCACTAGGCCCAGCCAATTTAAAAATACTTATTTTAGCAGTTTGAAATTAGTTCCTTCATATTTTCATTAATAGGAGCTTAAGTGTTGTTTGGTATTAATTGTACTAGCTGAGAGATCTGAGACTGCAATGAAGATTATTGCTGTATATGGATTCCAGATTACTGTAAAGACTGCATTAATGTTTTTCTTTAATAAACACACATAATGATTTTAAGAACCAAGGTTAATCCAAGAATGATTTCTAATTCTTGAAGTTCCTTGCTATCTTTGGAAAATGTACAGTAGCATGCCATAAAATCCCATTCGTAAGGAGAATTTTAAGAACAGTTGAAGAGGTTACTAATGTTGAAGACGAGTGCTTTTTGTTCTCACACTGATGTTCAGATATATTTCAGGAAAGAGCAGAATATTGATATCGCAGGTATGGAAACCTACCTCTTAGAAACTCTGTGGTTCTGACAAGCAGATACGAACTCTGTATTAGTATGCTGTATAAATGTTAATTTCTTTATTCTTTAAATAGGTATAAAAATGAAGCACTAGTTCAAAGCTATGACATGTTTTGCTGTTACGTTCTCAGTTTTCTCCATAGTTGCAACGTTGCAATTTCATGGCTCCTGTTTGGGAAGAGAAGGACATTTTTGTACTGTATTAAGGGAAAAGTAAATTCCTGATTAAATTTACTGTCTTAAATAGATGCCTATTGCTTGTGAAGAAACTGAAAGCTTTATGGGCCATTGAAGTGTTCTTAAAAGCCTTTGAGCAATGGGAGTGAAGTAAAGATGGAGATCTTTTTCATTCTTGCTCTTATTCTCAATTCTGCTTGAGTATCTGATGCAATCTTAACTGACATAGACTATCTTTTTTTTCTAAACAAACAGCTAATGGTCCTTCTCAGATTAAAATCATCTAAGTAGTACTGTACTAGAGTGTAGACCCACTGTCTGGCATTTGCTCTTTTTCTCATTCTCTATTTAGGGGTACAACAGCATGAAAAATACCATGCTTTGTTTTAGTAAATGCAGTATTTTGGTGGATATGTTTTAACATAGGTGTTGTTTAAGCCAAATGAGGCACGTAAAAGAATTACATTTTGGTCACGAAATGGAAAATATCATTTTTGATAGTCCTTATTCCTGCAGAAGTTTCTTTCCCAATCTTCCATAAACTGTGAAGAAATCTTTGTCTCATTCAACAGAATTTCTAGGCTTACAGGTAGAGACATTGCCACACCATTAAAAGTGAAATCTCAGCCTTGATTGTCCTCTGACAAGTCCAGTCAAATAGTAGATGCTCTAGGTTCAGGCCTCTTAGCATCTCTAGCAGTCTTCAAATGTAAAAGGCTACAGAAGGAAAGAATTAAATATCCTGTTTTCCATTTTCAGCAAGTTATGAGAAGGAAAAAACACATATGGCCGCATAAGGAACTTAAGTTAGGCGTCAATAAGGTACTAACACATGGGATGAGTTGCCTGAAGAGACTGTAGACTCTCTTGCAACTGGAGATTTTTAGGGACAGGTTAGAAAAATATCTGTTAGAAGTAGTATTTGTATAAACTAACCATGTATATGGACAGATGAACTACATAAGCTTTAGAGATCCCTCCTGACCTTGTATTCCATAATTACATGTTGAAGACTGAATGCTTAAACACAAAGCATTCTTAGGCGTTTACTGAAGGAAGCAGGACAACAGGTCTGATAAGTTCTGAGGCATCCCAGTTGCCAAGGGGATGTACAACAGCATGGCATCAAGAAAACAGTCCACCCAAGCCCACCGATGCAAGAGTCTGAAGAGCAGATCTAACACATCTAACATGTCTGTGACTTGAGCTCTTCTAATTTGAATTCTTTCAAGAAGCCTGCTATTACTTGCACAAACACACACACACACATGCACAGGCATGCACGAGTGGTATAATAGAACAGTGACATGATCTACTCTAATCTATTTTAATTACTAAAAGCCTATTAGAAAATTGCCCACAGTATGGCATTAGTGCATGAAAATTAAGATTTATTACCATTGTCAAAAGACTTGTTTGGTGCTAGTAGCTATTTTTTTCTATTCTGTTTTCTAATATAAGCATCATTTTGAGTCTAAGCAATATTCAAATATTTCTTTCTAGTGTAGGGTGTGCATATATGTTTAAAAGCAATCAAAAAATCGCCACACAAAGGTAATTTCAAGATGAACTGTTAAAACCATTCAACATCCTTCATACTAGCTGTATTTATTTTTTTTAAATGGTCTTTACCCGACCCTTCAGACCTATGATTAAAAATGTAGTGTTAGGAGAATCACAAACTTGGAATTTTTGCCTTGTTTCATTTATATTTTATGCTATTCTTAGCGGAAAGAAAAAATACTATTGTCACATTATTCTTTTTTTGTATGTGTGTATTTAGAATACCCCCTATGCTATTTGTAAGCATATTCTTAAGCTGGTACTTAGAAAAACTGAAAAAACTAATCCATTATTATTGTCAAAGACAAATGCACAATATAAAGGATCTGCATAAACAAGAGCAGTAAATTAGATTCGTGCAGTTCTGTCTTTATTTTAGTGCTGGTAGAATAGCAATGGTCTTACCAGTGGTACTAAGTTTGTGCTAATCATAGTGAGAAGCAGTCAGTCAAAGTGCAGAACTTGACAAGCTGTACACATGTGGAACTGAAAAGGACTTGGATTTAAACTTCATACAAATTTCAGCTCCAATGCAGAAGTCAAGAAGACTTGAATCTGTTCCTCAAATTTATGTGGAATGGGAATTAAAGCTAAATCAAGAGGAGCCATTCAAAATTGCTATGGCCTTTCATGTCTGTATTGCTTGAACATAACCATCTAGAAATTGTTACCATAAAATTAAGGCATCTGTTGTACCTGCATGTTTTTTTCTTTCTCCTCCTCCTTGTGGTACCATGTAATTTCTGACACACTGTAGATTTTGTAGAGTTTTTGGTCCTTAAGTTTTAAGCTGGATAAAAGATTTTCAGTGCTGTTTTATGACTTAGTACATGTGTGGTAGAGGTACTGTGGACTCCTTTTAATGAAACATCTCTTGCTGTCTCCACGTGTGCTGGCCCAGCCTTGAAGGCTACTGTGATCCCTTGTGGTCCAGTGACCCTGCAACTCTCTGTAGTTGTTCTGCTGCTTGCATGGCAACATAGTAAGAAGATGGGGTTATTCTTTCGAGCAATGTCATGAATTCATTTATCCTCTGTTGTCGCTAGGATGCTTGTTGCTGCCAATTTGCCCAAAACAATGACTCAGGACTGATCACAGCAAGTAGAATGGCTGCAGTTAACCTAGTTTGGGAGGAAAAAGAATGCTAGTGTTGCAAGCTGTGCTGCGTCACATCCCCTGCTTTTAGAGCCTAGAGAACTGTTTGGATCACGAGTATGGGAGTAGCTTTGTTACCTTGCTGCCATGGTGATGTGCTCAGCGCTTGGAAGAAGCTGGATCAAACAGTTTCTGTAAATACACTTAGAGAATTGTAAAAAACCTCTGAGACAATGGCCATCTTAGCAAGACTGTCAGCCATCCTGATGAAGAAATGGAATAAAGCAGTGTCCCACATCTGAATACCGCTTTACCTTTGGCACCTTTTGTCTTTTCTTGCCAGAAGTACAAGGCAATGAAGCAATGTTTTAACATTTTTCTCTTAAGTCCTACCGCACATCTGACTGCAACTTTAGTTTTGGACACTGAAATGCAGTAATTTCTAATTATTTTCATACACTGACGTGATTATACCTGGCAGCAAGTCCAAAATTTATTTATTTTGGAGGTAGACTTTGTAAATGGTTGAAGGTTTGGTTTTTTTTTTATGCTGCATTCTGATAAGATTTTAGGTAACATATCAGAAAACTCAGATTTAAACATATATTCAAAATGTACAAAAATGTCTAATGTACATGATATTCAAAAATATACATGTAACCTAAGCAGCACTTTCAGTGTAATTGTTAGATAAAAGGATGTATTTCTCAGGAAATTTCAGAAAAGTTGTTAATGTTTGTCTGAAGGAGCTGTTTACTGTGTTTTAGGTTTTTGCACACTGAAATAGAATGCTTATATCTGATTTGTTCTGAAATGCATGAGCTTGTTTCTTCTGGATGTGCACTAGTTTGGAAGTTTAGGAAGGTTATCTCAAAAAAAATAAATAACTCAGGCCTTCATGCATATGGGAAAACATTCTTCTTATGCTGAAAGTTTTTACCTCTTAAACAAAACATCAGAAACAGTGGAAGTACTGTGAAGCTGGCTTTCAACAGCAAGCATGGTGTTTCTTCCCTTTCCTTACTTTTTTTCTGCTTTCCCGTATACTTTCCCACTCCTTTCTAAAGCTTTTTTTCTTCACGACGTTATAATTACAGGGCAATAATGAAAAATCAAAAAAAAAAACTATGACAACAGAAGCTTTATGTTTTTGTGTGTGTGTGGTTTTACACAAATTTTCTTCAGTAGAAAAATACACATTATATTTGTTTAAAGGTTTCAGACTAAAATACACATTCTTGCAGCTTTTGGCAATTGCATGCCAGGAGATTGTCTTTGGGAGACGTCACATTTAGCTAGGGCTCTACACAGTTGTATCTGATTTAGTACTTGAGGATTCCATTTCATATATTGTAGAATAAGGTAGTGGTGTGCCACATTTTAATATTTAATCTGAGCTGGGGAAGACATTGTCTATCATACTGAACAACAGTCTCCCATTGTTTCTTTTTACTTTATGCAGTAATAACAAAAGATTTTGCTCTTCAGTCTTCTTGCAGTGACATATTTTATTTCAGCCAAGCATAACAAAGCTCTCAAGATTTTGAGTGCCATCCTAAGCGTGTACTTACCTGTGAGACACAATCAGAAATTGTGTAGTTAATGCAAGAATCATCATTTTAGTGCATAATGCTTTCCTTGTGGTACAAACAGAAAACAGTTTAAAATCTGAATATTATTTGTGACATGAATTATTTAACAATATCTGAGAGATTTAAAATACATCTCAAGGTGATACTTGAAGGACTGTTTTGAGAGTGTTCATATCCTGAGGTGTGTTTCACGTTGGCAGCTACAGTAGTAAGATCTTCAAAAAATTTTAGATCTTATGTAAAAGTTTTAGAGTCTCAGGTCATTGACTGGAATGTGCTCATGCCATTAAAATTTTTTTAATCTTAATCTCTTTCAGTCCCAGCAAAGATGCATTGTGATCTTTGCACTGGTATGCTGCTTTGCAATTCTGGTTGCACTGATATTTTCGGCAGTGGATATTATGGGAGAAGATGAGGATGGACTTTCAGAAAAGAACTGTCAAAATAACTGTCGGTAAGAGGTAACAAACAAAACTTCTCTTTTGGGGTGGAAAAGAAACGTGTGTGTTAAATAATGTGGTGTAATTAGGAAGAGTAGGTAACAGAGGAAGAAATGGTTTCTTGCTTTGAATTTCTGGTTTGGGAGATTGGCTTGACAAAATCAAGCACACTTTATGAAGTTTTTTTTGGTGGTGTGTTTTGAGCAAGGCCCTTGTGTTAGTTCAATTATTTTGTAAGCCTTAGTCAAAGACCATTAAACTTCAGGAAAGGAGTACTGAAATGTCTCACATAGTTTCCAATTTTGTGATGTCTTTCTCTCATCAAGGGCTTTTTTAGTTTCTCCAGGAAGGTCATCGATCACTTTTTCACCTAAGACTTCTGTTCCTTTTAAATAGCGGGAGCTTTTACGCATTCCTGTTTGTTGCACTCCCCTAATAGACGTACTGGCTCGCCTACAAATTGTCAAAAAAATTAGTAATACAATCAGAAAGGCAGGAGTGTTGACTGTGTTGGATTAAGGTTTGCCTCAAACACCTGCCATGGTTGTGTATGTCTTTTAAATTTAGATCTAAGTAGGCAATTAATTTTTTTGGGCCTTTCATTTCCAGACAATGATTCTTATTTTGCTGCTCCTCACTGTCAGGTTCCTCCATGAATCTGTTCATTAGGGTTGGTCAATGCTTGTCCTACATAGTATTGTCCAAGGTCCTCTTCTGTCCACCAGTAAAGTTGATTTGACGCACATCTGTAGACTTCATTCACAATTTTATTCTGCTTTTTTTCAAGGCTTTATCTTGTGTATAGAGCACCTTCTCTGATTCATTTTGGGGAGAAAAAAGTCATCCCTAAATAACTACTCAGAAATCCATTCTAATCTTGATCGGGGAATTGCTGGAATAGGAAGCAGCCTCTGAGCGTCCTTTAGTCCATTCTCCTGCCTGGAGCAGAATCAGCTACAGTAGGTTGCTCAGGGATGTACACGGTTGATTTTGCATAGCTCCAAGAATGGACTCCACAGCCTTCTCAGGCAACCTGTTCCACTTTATGTACAGAATATATCCAGCTACCAATAGCTGAGTGTACAGTGAGTTGGAGGTAACCGATTTGGTTTGTTTTTTCAGAATAACCAAATGAAAAAAAAAAATGTTACTTTGAGCCTTTTCTCCTTATTTCTTCTATTCTTTGTTGATTTTATGTGAACATTTTTTGGGGATAGTGTCTTTCTATGCTCATTCTTTCATAGTGCAATCAGAAGCAATTCACAGTCTAGCAAATTGGTTTATGTTTTTGCAATTATACTGGAAATTTACTATATTTTTTACACTGTATCTAAAAAAAAAGAAAAGGGGGGGGGGGGGAAGGAGATTCTTTCGATTTGTCCTCTTTTCAAATAGGACATACTTGCAGCATTCAGATAGCTCTGTCCTGAAACCAACCATCCTTTTCGTTCTTTTTTTTTCCCAACACTGCTTTGTTTTTGTAAAATGGCTGGCCCTAATCTGTTCATTTTCCTATATGACTAAACTTCTGAGTAGACTTCTATATCTTGTCTGAATTTTCTAAAGTTAATCTAGCTTCCCTTTCCTCTTCAGGATCTTAGATATTCTTCACTTTGAGTTGTTGCCTCCCAAAATTTAAAGATACTTCATGTGTCACCTCTACACCCACTATCTCCATGTGTGAATCTTTGACAGAACTAGGTCAGATGAGGGGAAGGTCTTTCTACTCATTGGCTTCAAGGTGCTGCACACAACTTCCATACATGCAATAACTACTGCACTGTGTTTTTCTCTCAGTTGTGTCAACTAATGGCTCCCATTTTTTTCTGGGTAGCTGCAGAAGCCTGGTCAAGGAAGAACTTTTATCTTCTTCACTTTGTAAATTCAGAGCGGGAATGATGTACCGTGCTATGGAAAACCAGGATATTATTTTTTCCATTTGTAAGAGATGAATTGCTTTTGTCTCTTTGTGTATGTAACACCAATCTGCCTTTCCAAAGGATACACACATCTGCTTAGTTTTTTGTTGGTTGGCGTGCATCACTCCTCTCTCCTGGACTGTTAGAGGAGCCTGGGAGTAAATCCAGCAAACCGACTTTAACTATAAGAGTCAATGAAACTGCTCTGCATTTAGAGTGATCTCAGACCCCAGGTCTCTTTTAAGGTGCCTTTCAGAGTGATTCAAGTGCATGACCTAACTACTAATGCCTGAATCAGAAGGCACATCAGTGCTGTGTGTACAAACTGCCTTAACCATTTCTAATAGCATTATCTACGTGCTGGCAGCTGCTACCTGCTGACACTGAATTCTTCTTTACATGATGAAACTGGACTCCTTTATGCGTTAAATATATTGCAGACTTAACTGAAGTGCTGTAAGATCAATTACTGCCTATGGCACATATTTAGTACTTGGGGTAAGCACTTTTAATAAGTAAGACAGGAATTATTGAATTCTTACATTTCCGCTGTGTGAGTACCTTCACTGAAATTCAGGAACAGGTGCTTACATTTGCAGAATGTGCAGAGACAGAATGGCAATCGATGGTCTTTTTTTAAATTATTATTTTGATGAAATTATTAAATACAAATTTACATAGATGATCGTAGAATTCTTTTTTGGTTTTAATTGGTTGAAGTTGTGAAGAAGCTTGATGGGAAAGGATGCTGATAGTTTGCTAAAGGCTTTCGTCTTCTGAAAATCAATTTCATTTCCATATTTATTTTAAAGGAAAATATGTCTTAAATAGAGCTGTGGTCCAAAATATTTCTTTGGCTAGAAATTTTTGGAGCTTGTGCCAAAAAAACAGCAAGTGAGAAATTTTTTTCAAAGAGAGAGAGAGAAAGTAAAAGGAAGACATTTTTAGACGTCTGGAGCTTTTTGTAGCCTGAGAGTGGAGTCATTGAGGTATGTTATAAGCAATATTTTCTGGGAAAGACTACACCTTTGTTGTTGTTGTGACTGTATTGTTGTTCATGAATACAAGTGAAGCCTTTCTGATCTGCTTGTAATTCAACATGAGGTGGTTCTTCTGTTAATCATTCCTTAGATTCTTATTACATAAGGATACTTACTGCATATGTTGCCAAAAAGACCTTCCTCTTTACTGATATATTTATTTCACTTGGGGACTTTGTAACAAAAATGAGTCAGGAAAGTGGAAAAGCAGGCTTTTATACATGTCTTCATCAATTGCTGAAGGGATTGTTGCCACCTATCTAAAAGGGCGCATAGGAAATACCACCTTTTTAAAGAAATTAAAATACACTTGAAAATAAAATTATGAGCTCTGATTTCTAATCTTTGAACTTCTTGATGAAAATCTCAGCCTATGTTTGAGAACTGAAAGGCTTCTTTGTCTTACAGATCATTTGCGTCTGCTACAATGTGAAGTTAGATTGCTCTAGGCTGCAAGCCATTTCCTATTTTGTTATACGGATGGAGAAACCTGGTGCTCAATAATATTGAGTAGAATATTCAAGATGAACTTGAGTATTTGAAATTTAACTAAGAAATGACTGAAATTTATTTTTTGCATTTTGGTGTGTAGATACAGAAACATGCATTGCATGTTGTAATAAAAAAATACAAATATATAATTTAAAAGGATTTACAATCCTGTCTTAATAATTGAGCACAAAAAACCCATACTTATCAGATCAAATACCAAGCATGACTGTGAAAATTACTGTGTCTTCTACTGACACGTACGTTGCAATTCAAATAAAGAGCTGGAGGGAGATGGCTGAAAGTCTATAAAATTTATCGGGCACATAAATTCTGGCTACAGAGTTGAAATTAGAATCTGAACACTACCAACTGGAAAACTATTGGTTTAGATGAAATAATACTGTTTCTACATATTTACACTGTCCCATATAACTTTGTGAATTATATGTGGAGAGACTGGCTGACTGAATGTAGACTTCTTATTTTATTTTTTTTACACCTGAACCAGGTCTTCTAAGAGGCAACTTTTTACTTCAAAGCATGCTGTACTCTTTTGGCTTCAGTTCACAAAATTTGATTTCATGATGCTAGACTTAAAAAATACAAATTACTTTTGACCCTTTTTATTTAAAGGGTTGTTAATTGATTGACATTTAAGGAATAATAAAAAAAAAAGGTAGTAAAGACCATGAGAAACCGAGTTTTTGCAGTTTGTGCTTGGTATGGCACGCAAATAATTCTCTTGAGACATCCACGTTTATGTTTTTAGGCAACCCCGATGGATGAGACTGGTTAAGAGGATATGTTTAGCTGTCTGGGAGTTTTGCCTGTCTTCCTGTGGATCCATTATACACTGCATCTATAAAATTCGATTATTGCTAATGGCTGATCTATTGTGAATAAATCCAGGCTAGCCTCTGATATAATGTCGGTCAGGACTTACTTGGCTATGTTGAAACTGGCTGGTAAAGTCTAAAAATAGCGATCTGGGAAACAGAAGAAATTACAACTATTAGGAGACAGTTGCTGTTATCCAAAGTATTTGAACCAAGGTCATTTTAATTTATTACCAGTAACTTCAGCTGTCCAATATGCCTCTTCTCCTGCTTGTTGCTGCTGATAGTCATGCTAGGGCTGCTACTGAGCTTGCACATGCCCTTAATTATCCTCATCTCGCTGGGTTTTCCAATATAAATTGAAATGGTAGTAGGAGCTGGCACAGCTTCTGCCTCTGGCTGTGGGTTTGGACCTGTCTCTTGAGAGGGACTAAGGAGCAGTAAGGTGGAAAATGAAGCGATGGTAGATACTTTGCAAGGTCCCCAAGTTCAGAATATACAAAAACTGTTGTCATAATGAATTTTTGTTTTGGGGTCATTTTTGCCTTTCTCTGATGGTAATTGGAGAATTATCTTGTTTTGTATGTGTAGTGTTCAAGGTAGATTCTGTCTTGCATTCTGTTCTAGTGACACAATTTTGCTATTTTGATAATTTCTTTTGTCCTCATAGTAATAGATAAAGAAGACACTTGCTCTTTTGTGTTTGGATTTGTGTTGGAGAAATTTGCTTTTCTGTATGACGTGAGTGCAAATCTATTTACTTCACTTGGTGATTCTAGGGACTTTTTGACCAATTTTGCCCTATAGCAAGTAGGTGGTGATATTTTGGCAGTATTTGTGTTTGCTTTCAATTTTTTTGGATTGTTTTGGATTTTGTTTTATCCTCTGTAATTTCAGTATCAGAGGAGATGAATCTTCCTGTTGAAATGCTAAGCTTTAGATCTCAACAGCACCCTGCAGCACAAAGTTCCAGAGATGAAGTCTAGTTGTATACAACAATTATTTATATTGCTCAGTTATTATGTGTTGTGTGCATTGCTTTCAATTTCATTAGATTTTTCTTTATTCTTGGGTTGTGAGAAAAGGCCCACAACTGGAGCCCACAATTGATGTTTTTCTATTGCTTTATAAACATTTCTTTCCGCTCCTCTCTGCTATTTCACCAAGTAGAGTTTTGCAGTACCATTAAGTAACCATACTGCAGCACATGCTTGCGTTGGTTTACCTTGGAAGTGCTTTGCCCCCGGCTGGTTGTGGGGGAGATTTTCTCTGCGCTGCGTGGGTTCTGAGCATAGCAAGGTTTATTTTGACTGATTTCTATTTAATAAACAAACTATGACAGGCATAATAATTAAATGTCTAAACAGAACAAGATGCTCAGGTTTGGAAAAAAAGCCTGCTAAAGAGCAACTGAAGATTTCTATTTACAAAACACTTACGCAACTTGGCATAAAAATGCTTTCTGTCACCGTGATGGACAAGAGGATCCAGGGCACCCTCAGTAGGTTTGCAGGCGACACTAAGTTAGGCAGGTGTGTTGATCTGCTTGAGGGTAGGGAGGCTCCATAGAGGGATCTGGACAGGCTGTATCCGTGGGCCAAGGTCAATGGCATGGGGTTCAAAAAGGCCAAGTGCTGGGTCCTGCACTTGGGTCACAACAACCCGCTGAAACGCTTGGGGAAGAGTGGCTGGAAAGCTGTCGGCTGGAAAAAGGACCAGGGGTCGGTGGTTGGCAGCTGGCTGAGTGTAATCCAGAAGCATGTCCAGGTGACCAAGGCAGCCAATAGCATCCTGACTTGTATCAGAAACAGCACGGCCAGCAGGACAAGGGAAGTGATCGTCCCCTTGTACTTGGCACTGATGAGGCTGAACCTCAAATACTGTGTTCAGTTTTGGGCCTCTTGCTGCAAGAAGGACATTGAGATGCTGGAGTGCATCAAAAGAAGGTCAATGAAGGTGATGAAGGGTCTAGAGAAGAAGTCTGCTGAGGAACGGCTGAAGGAATTGGAGAAAAGGAGGCTCAGTTGTTGCTCTCTACAAATACCGAAAAGAAGGTTGTAGCGAGGTGGGGTTTGGTCTCTTCTCCAAGCAAAAAGTGATAGGACAAGAGAAAATGGCCTCAAGTTGCACCACGAGGGGTTTAGATTGGATAGTAGGAAAATTTCCTTCCCCAAGAGGGTTGCCAAACAGTGGAACAGGCTGCCTAGGGAAGTGATGGAGTCACCATCCCTGGAGGTATTTCAAAGATGTGGAGTTGTGGTGCTTAAGGACATGGTTTAGTGGTGACCTGGCAGTGCATATCCCACTACATAGTTCATTATTAATTGCATCTTATTGAATAAGTCTGGACTTCAACTCATTTTTGTCAGAATGCAGGAAGCCATTCTTTTTCTCCTACTCTTTGTTCGCTTGAATCTAATGATTTCCTCTAAAGTTTAGAACAGAGAACTTTAGAGTGTCCTTAAGGCAGATTTTCATGTCATGGTAAGGATTGTTTAGGATATAATGCAGAGATTGACATATTTTGATTTCTTGGAAACTACATATTTAAGTACGTGCTTGTTTCTCCTTTCATGAGAAAGTTCCAAACTTAATAGAAATCAAATTCCAATTACTTTAAGGTTCCTGAGTAATGTAGGTGGGATAAAGGAGCAATTCATATGCTAGAGTAGCCTTACTTCTGTGTGGTTTGCTGGCATTTCTATATAATCAAAACCACCTTTTGCTTTTTCCTTTTGTTTTTCACCCTTTCTCTCTTTCCTATCCTTCTTAGTGTGTTCAGAAAACTGAAATTACTTCATCCTGGCAGGACACATATTTCCAAGGTTTTTGTTTTGTTTTTATCATACTGTAAGCCTGCTCTAAGCAGAATTATTAAATATAAAATTATTCATCATTCTCATGACCTTGAAGACTGATTTGTGACATTTCAGAAAGGTTTTTATTCTACCTGGTAAGAGTAGTGATCCAAAGCTCCCCGATAAATCATCTTCCTTTCCTGTGTGGGAAAGGCATTAAAAGTGGCTAAAATGTGTAGTAGAATCTGTCTGATTTCATGCTCCATTTCAGGGTGACTTGTTCGTTCAGCCAGGGCTGGCTTTACATCAGATCCTAGCAAGCACCTGTTCCAGTGACACCATTTATTTTTAATTGCTTCTCCACCTTGAGAAGCAGTATATAAAAATGGTACTTATTACCCTGTCAGCTTCCAGTAGATGTGTTGAGTTCTGCGTCTAATCCCTACAATGTTGCTGTGAGTGTCCTTTCAGCTAGTGTGATTTGATGCTCCTCAAGAGTACAAGTGTAACATGCTAGATGCTGCCTTTAGTGACCTGCTGAGTACATGGCTGGGTCTGCCTCTCAAGGCAGTGCCGCAGTAATGAAAAAGGCAGTTGTGTTGCCCGCTGAAGTCTAAGCCTTGTGCCAGAGGTATGGACACTCTCTGGCCAAGTGAGCTGGCGCCCTTTTTCAGCGGCATGCAGCACACTTTCCCAGCTGTAGCACTGAGGTTGTAGTCAGACAGTAGCAGTTCTTGGTTTTAATGCCCCACTGGAAGACGTGGAGGAGAATTGATGATTTAGGTTTGTTAGGACTTTATTTTTCAGTTGGTCTGTATGTGTTTCTGAAAGACGCATTTGGGTGAAACATCTGGGATTTTCTTTGTTATTATGAAGATCATAGAATCATAGAATGGTTTGTGTTGGAAGGGACCTGAAATATCATCTAGTTCCTAATTTCTAATGTGAATCTATCTCATTCCAGTTTGAAGCCATTACAAGCCCTCATGAAATCTCCCTCCCCAGCTTTCTTCTAGGTCCCCTTCAGATACTGGAAGGCTGTAAGAAAATCTCCCCAGAGCCTTCTCTTCTCCAGCCTGAACAACCACAAGTTTCTCAGCCTATGCACATAGGAGAGGTGTTCTAGGCCTCTGATCGTCTTTGTGGTCTTCCTCTGGACCCACTCCAACAAGATGTTCTTCCTTATTGTTTTCCTCATATTGATATATGAGTTCTGATACAGGTGGAGCCAGAGGCATCTCCATATGGTCTTTCATATGGTCTCCCTGTGTCCATGTCTCTGTATTTAATCAGATCATCACTGTCTGAGAGTAACACTTTAAAGTACTCTTGTGTGTTGTGCAACTGAACCTCTCTGCTTATGACCTTTGTTAATTGCAAAAGTATGAGTTTACTTCTTTTATTTGTCTTACTCACATCCACTTTTCTTGATCAAGAGGAAAAATGCATTACAGGGCTTGATCCATTTTATTACCATTATATTTTTTTCATGTTACGTTTTAGGTGTTTTTCGTAATGAATTTACTTCCTTTCAACCTGACCAGAAAACAGAAAAATGCACAAATACCAGACTTGTCCTCCAGATGCAATTCCTTACCTGTCATTTATTCTCTATTTAATGACCAGTCCTTTCCAAATAAGACTGTTATGGAATTATCCTAGATCTAAAAGGGACTTTTCATGACTGATAGCATCATAATTTGGTTTGTTTAAATCTGGTCTGTTCACATACTGAGTGTTGAAATGGCTCCTCTAAGAGCTGTCAGTGATATGAGGGGGAGGATTTATCTTGCCTCAGACTAAACTTCTGACAGATATTTAATGGCACATTAAAAGTCTTGACTTTTACTTTTTAGCGTTTTTCTAGATCTACTTGGAACTCCGAGAATAAATACGTGTGACCACAGATGATAATCTGACATCTTCTGTCAGATTGGCAGGTATACAGCTAATTGATCTTCATTGATCTCTCAAAATATTTATCTAAAAAGCCTATAGGGAAACTAAAATGAGACTTTAGTTTTCTTTGTCATTTATGAAATACCTCCGCAGGTCAACTGAACTTGAATCGGTCTCCAAAATAATAATTTTAGAGCTCAGCTTCTACTGGCTGAGTTTTAAAGGAAAATGTAGTTTTACCAACAGCTTAGCAAAATGTGAATATGCATAAGCTTCATAACTAATCACAAAACTTTAAAGAAAGAATGAATGTGCCACGAGCATGAGAAGGGCAGCCACCATTTGATTTTTGTTCAAATACTGTCAAAACTACTAGTCCTTTTTTCACCCATTTTTGGGTCACTTATATCAACTTGACAGTGCGTGTTTTGCAGTTCATTGCAGATGCTGGTGGAAAGTTGACAGGCTTATGGTTTAACAAAGGCACTAGAGGATGCTAGGGATGGCATGTTTTGGACAATGGAGGCTAAAGTGCTGAACTAGTAGAAATGTCTTAAGCGTGCAGCCAGCACTACTGAGATGGTGACAGTCTCCAAAAGCTTCCCCACCTGATGTGTTTTATTGATGTGTGTGAGGTACCTTAAATATACCCTAAACACCTTAAAGTTCAGGGCAAAGACAGGCTCCACAGGCTGAAGCCAGTCCGTCATTATAGCAACTTTGGGGAATGGTATGAGAAAGCAGTAGAGATGTGACCTCTGTATGACACGGAACAAAGTTTTCTTTTTCCTGACTCATCTGTTTGCATGTGAAAAGAGTTGTTCAGCACTGACCAGAAAGGAGAAAACAATGAGGCTGCAAAGTTTGATAGAAATAGAAATACTAAATATAGAATTCATTATCCCTTGTAAGAAAGAAAAAAAACCCAAACAACAAAAAACCCAAAACAAATAAACACCAAAACAAACACCACCACCCCCTCACCCCGCAAAAATGGAAACAAATCCAGAGATACAAATAGACACCCAGAAGCAACAGACAACAATCAAACCTATATTAACACTCCTAAGGTGTCCTGGAGCATTTCCATAGTATCCTGCCTCTGTAATTTGAGTGCTGGCAGAGTCCTTTGGGAATGGATATTTTGAGTGCTTTATCCTTTTCATCTGTGGATTTTTATTACTGTTCCTATCTTGACTATATCTGCTGAATTTGCAGTGGTGATTTCAAATAGTTGCTGACTAAAGGTTTTACCTTGAATTTTCCTTCATTGTTTTGTGAAGTAGTCTCGTTGGGCAGGAAGAGCATTAATTAAGTTTAAGGGATTGCTGGGCTGTGTAAATGACACCACCATAGAATAACCTTTTGTTCTTATTCTGGGAAAGAGAGCTCTTACTTAGAAGATGCTCATTAAATTATTGTTAAGCCATAAAATCATGTTTATTTATGAGGAAAAATAGTATTTTCATTCTTGACTGGTTTTTACAACTGTGAACTAATAGATTTATCCATCCCAAGTCATACCAAGATAATCAGCGTATTTAGAAAAATGCACAGGCCAAGAGAAAAGAAGATATTAATCATATTCCCAGTTATTGTGTGTTGATATATGATTATTCAGTCCAAATTAATGTTGTAATTACAGTTATAAAATCTTCATATAAGATAGGGGCTGCATGGAAGAAAATAAAAATACAACATACATTTTGTCATTAAAAAAAAAGGTCTAAATTTCCCTTTAATATTCATTTGCAATATTCAGGCCTTATAAAAATGTTTTGTATGGATTTACATGGTCAAAGGCTGAATGTAGAAATAAGATAAAAACATCTCACTGACTAATTAAGATATATTACAATGACTATTTACATAGTGTTTGTTGATCTTTTTAGAGGCTCAGTAAAGTTGATATGTTAGGATATTTTGCTGTGTTTTACAGATGGGCAAGCAGTGAAAGGGTGCTGCTCAAAAGAGTTGAATAGACATAACCCAGCTGATGAGGGGCTTGTGTAGCTTCTATGCAGTTTTGTATAGGACTCTTAAGTACCTGAGCTGTTAAATTTTAGATAATTTGACAATCAAAGTATTTACGCAAGACTTAAATATGGTGCAAACAAAGGAAAGAGGCTAAGAATCTATCCAGTAGCTAAACAGGTACCAAGTCGGTGCTTACTCTGTTGTGTTGGTACATTTCAGTTCCTGATTCCTGACTGAGAGATATCAGAGTGTTCACCACAGTATGCATACCATAAAATATAAGAGGGAAAATTGCTGTTTTAAATTAAAAATACAGTGTTAACACTAAGAAGAGCAGCTGGATTTCCTTGTGCATGGCAGGGGGAAGAATGGCTTCACCTAAGAAGGGCAGCGTTGTCCAAATTTTATGCACCTTGTAGTCCCTGTCTCTGTTACAAAGGAAATTGCCTGCCAGGGACTGGAGCGCAGAGCTCCTCCAGCTGCCATTTAGGTATATTGCCTGGAGGGGCTCTAAGGAAACAGGCACTTGATATGGAGCAAACTGTTGTGTGTTAATGTATGTGGAAGATTTTTTCTAACAACATTTATAGATAGTGAATCTTGAAAACATTAGCTCTGGATTAGGACTGTATAAACAAGCTGTTTAGAAAACAAACTCAGTAGGATTTTTTTTTTGTGTATACATTGTGAGTATAGTAGTACTGTGATATCAAACAGCATTGGATATATTTATAAAAAGAGAAATAAAACCAAGCCAAATCTTTACATTTTTATGAAGAGGGAGCAGAAATCTACTGAGCAAAAAGTCATTAAATAAAAGTAAAATTGGCTGGTTCTTTCTCAAAACTAAGGAGAATGTGATAGGGGAAAAATAGTACTTTTGGTAACTAAAATTGAGTTTTAAAAAAGTTTCTCTTCAGACGATGTCCTTGTCCTTTCATGCCTAGAGATTAAGCATGAGCTTTTGAAATACATAGACAAGGCAATTGTGTATGGTTTTTGATAAGCATATCCTGTAGATCTTCAATTACAGCATGGAAGTCAACAGAGAAAACTGACTGATATAGTATCTCTTGATTAATAGTACGTATGACATTCTAGATAATAAACAGCAGTGTCAGGTAAATTTCTTATTCTAAATTCAACAGAACTGGGTCACAGTTTCTTTTTTTCAGTAGGAGCTTTGCAATGTATGCCTCCTCTTTCTTCATTTCAATTCACCTCAAATCCTCATGTTTTCATAATTTACCCTTCAACATAGCATCTAGCTGTCTACAACGTGATTATACAAGCTGCAGATCGGTTCTTTACAAGGGTGAAGTTTTAAATTTTTAAAGCGCTGAGTGCTGTAACACCTCAACGGTAGGAAAAGGACTGAGGCACTGTGGCTGTGTCACATGGGCAAGACACTGTCAGGCACTAATGGGGGGGGATACAATTTTTCTCTCGTTAATTTCAAATCTGAGAAGCAAGACAGATTTCAAGAAGTTTCTGTGTCACCGTGAATGTTTTGAATAATGAACGAAGGTGTGTTTAATTGTTAATACTTTATCTACAAACTCTGACATGAAGTAATTGGTGTTACTTCTTGTGTGGGCTGTCTTCTCTTGGCTTACACTGATAAGATTTTGTCACACAGTAAAGATGCTTACTCATTGTTTTCTTATTTTTACAACCTTTTTTATTTTCTTCCCCTTGACAGACATCTGTAACTTTTTTCCCTTCATTATTTTCCTTCTTTCTTTCCCTACCTTGTCATTTAGGTTTGGCTTTGTGAGGCCCTGACAGTGTGCTTACACTTCCCTTGGGCTTTTCCCTACAGGCCTTTTTGTGGTCTTCCTCTATCTCTCAGTGGTTTAGGAAGTGGCATAAACTCCATTCCTTGGAACATTTTCAGATTCCCTCCTACACATGTGCATGTTCCCTGCCTAGATGAACTATTTTGAGTCTATATTTGGAGGCAGAGTGTGTCTCGAGGATAAATCTGTGTTGGCCACAGAGCTGCAAATATCAAACAAATCCACAGTTTTATATATTAATATAACCGAGAGAAGAATTTGGCTAATTAGTTAAGAAACCTTTTGGTGTAATTATTAGAAGATTGTCATAAGATAGTTAATCCAGTGAATATGCTTATGTGATCCCAGTTTTATTAGACTTGAAATAAAAATACTTGAACTGTTCTGGTCCTGTGAAGGATTATTTTTTTCTGACTGCAGTTACTAGACTTTAATAAGGTGTACTGAAAAATAGCAAGGCAGGCTCTTCTTGGGTTGGCCAAGGGATTTCTTTTGGGGGTAAACATACAGGGTTAGTGTCTAACCAAGAGACACTATGGAGAAGGCGTGCTGTTACACTTTTAGCAGAGGAGAACGTGCATTTAACTCCTTACTTGGACTTGGATTCCTGGAGCATTTGAAACTGGGCATCCTGGATGGCTCCCCTGAGGAACAGGAGCTTGTGGTATTGCAATCCTCTTACACCAGCCTCCTCAGCCTGAAGCTTGTATAAAGACAGCGTGCGCTGACTGACTCCTGGCGTTACTGCTACCTCTCACCCTGCCCCTTGCTTGTACATTTAGACAATGTCCTTTGAAGAAGCAAAGACCCACTGATGCCCCTGCTTCCATGTAGAAACCTGGGACACCATAGTTCTCTGATTTTGGTCTTGCAGTACCCACAGTAGTTAAAGTGTAAAGATCTGTAACTTAAACCCCATATACTAGGTACAGCTTGTCGGAGTTGAAGTTGCAATTAGCTGTACGTCTGCTCTTTAAGATCAAGACAAAAAAAAAAAAAAAAAGGAATTTTAATGTTCCTTGCTACACAGAGCCCGTGGATCATGAAGAGCCTTTGTCTTGGCATGCTCATTGAAAGTGAAAGCTGCTGTTTTAATTTTCTGTGGAGTGTAAAGACTGGCCAGGTCAGCCGGTTTCTCCTGCCTCAGCACCTTCAGGCACTTCTCTCCCAGCAGTCTGCCTTAAGAATCCGCTGACCGTCTCTCAGTTCTCCCCACACAGCTGCAAAACCCATTAGAATGTTTTAGTGCTGACAGGCAGAAATCCTGTAAAAATGCAAATTTTCCTCTACCGAAAGGCATGGTGCCAAAAAATGTTTTTTAAAACATTTCACTGCTGAATAAGGATTTAGTAGAGTTGATACAACTGGAATGAAGAACTCTAAGCAATGGGAGAGAAAGCTAGTACCATCAATAAGATCACTAGTATTTTGGTTCTTCAATCACTTCAGGACTTTGGCACAGAGTGTTTTCTTTCTGTACATGTCCTTTTGACAGAAAGTAATGGACTGAGAGGTGGTTTTATGCTCTGTTGGTGCACAAAAGGAGGACGGCTTTGTAGGCTCCAAAATGGCACTGTCTTCACCTGCCTAAATACTATACTTGGAAGCTCTATGGAAATGCCCAGGATGAAAGTATCAGCTTTCAGCAGACATTTTAACCTCTTGTGCACACTGCTGCTCTGTAGAGCTGTGACCAAGTGAAATGCCCAGAATTGCGCCCCTGACTCTTTCAATGAAGTACTGAGCTGGAGAGATTGTTTTGTTTTTTTCTTTAAAAGTAAGATTTAATTAAAATAATGGTGTATTCTGTTGCAAAAGAAATAGATGGTGAGTGCTTTCTCCAGATTTTGAAACAGGCTGTGACTTTTGATCAGAAAATGTAAAAATTATTTTTCTTTCATCTCTCAGCTGAAATAATACTATGACTACATAACAGTTGATATTCAAGACTGCTTCAAAGGATATTATTTGCTTCCCTTAACCAGGGACTGAGAAAAAAAAAGAGGAGTTTCTACTTTTTCCTGCTGTAATAACGTACTTCCCATAGCAACAATGCAATAATTTTGTCCTCTGTTAATCCTCCTTTGCCCCATATGGACTGTTCAGGCATAATGTGCACGACACGTTCTCTGAAGTGCAGTCACCTATATCAAACCACTGTATTTGTGTTGCTGTATTTCATCTTAGCTTTCAATTTTACATTAGATGATACTTAATGAGGGCATGTAAGTTTAGCACTTTGCAGTTCAGCAAGTTACTTTCTCTCAGGATTGTCACTACCATCTTAAGAATGTTTGGCACAACTATAAGTAGTAAGCCAAAAGAATATATCTTTCAAGAGACTTTCTCATAACACTACAGAAGTGCATACTGAGTGTTTCATGAGCATTGTTTAATTCAGCAGTATCAAGAAAGAGTAGCTCTTCATAGTCGAGTCTCTGTAGTGATCTCAACAGTACACAAATGTGGAATTAATATACTTCAGTTTTGTCTAATTTTACTCTGAGCAGACAAGAAAGGGGCATACAAAATATTTGAAGATTCTCACAAATTATTCTGAGAAAAATCTGGGTCACACAGAGCTGTCTGCAGTGTTCAATACAATGTGTGAAAACCCCATTAATAGAAGCAAAACAGAAAGGCGCCAGCAGAAATCGTACACTCTTAAGGGGAAATGAAGCCCAAAAATTTCAGTGGGACATTCAACACTGTTTGAGAGGCTTAGTGACGTTGGCACAAAGGTCTCCTGAAGGTGTGCACAAACTACAAAAGAGTAGGTTCATATTTTGAGATCTCAGCACCAACAGACTTTGCTTTTTTTGTAATCCTGTGGTAAACAAAGGCCTATCAACTGGATAATCTGTCACTGTATTGAACGTGTTCATCTTCAATCTGTATCTGAGAAATTATACTACAAGATAAAGTGGTTATCAGTGGAGCTGACTGAAGATTAGTTAGCTGTATTATTTTATTAAAGTTGTGTGTATTATCTTAATTATTGCACTGATACATTTCTGCAATATTTCTGTGTTATAATCAAAAATACATTTCTAGTTATAACCAAAATGAGTTTAATTGAAAAAGTCGCTAAAGATAATAAAAACTGTGAATCAAATTCATAAGTTTATCCACAAACAACAAAAGGTTTGCTTTTAATTTCTTTGAGAGGTACATAGATGCTGTGTTTAATAAGTAGCAAAGATCAAAGAGTAAACACCCATTTTTTTAAATGCTTCTTTTTATTGGCAGTAGATGGTCTTGCCTCTTCTCTTTGCCTCTCCTTTGCTCTCCAGCTCCAGCAATCCATCATGATAATAGCATGTAACTTTTTTATCTCTTCCATGTTTCATGTAATACGAATTCATTGAACTCATGCTGTTACTAATAATGTGGCAACAAAGCACAACACTTATTTGTCATATTATTTCAGGCTTAATGGATCACCATCTAGTGAGGCAAGAATGCTGATTGACCTTTTATTAAAAATGACTGTAGTGTGGGACACTCTTCCTAGACGTTAGTGACAGGTTAGGAGTAAAAGATAGCTGAATGTATAGTAGAAAAACAACTAACCTTTGATTACTGTTCATCAGTCCTCAAGAAATATTCTGTATTTGTCTTTGTTCGAGGTTGAAAGTCGTAGCAAAACTTTGAGCTCCCCTATCCATGACTTTTTCTTTTTTTTCCTATGTGTGTTGTAAATATTGTCCTGTTTTATAGTGCTGATGTTTTAGAAAGTTAATGCATGCTAGAAGGTCATCACATTGCATGCACAGAGGCCAGCCTTGAAACTGTGCAAAATATGACGGCATAAGATGTAATGTAAATAAAAATCATCCATCTCCACATCAGAAAGAGCAAAAGATAAAGAAAGGATCTTTGCTTATTTTCTTGGGAACATATTTAATAGAATCATAGAATGGTTTGGATTGGAAGGGACCTTAAAAATTGTCCATTTGTATCCCCCTACAATGGGCAGGGACAACTTCCAGTAGACCAGGTTGCTCAGCGTCCCATCCAACGTAGTCTTGAACACATCCAGTGATGGAGTATCCAAAACATCACTGGGCAACCTGTTCTGGTGTCTCACCACCCTCGCAGCAAAGAACTTCTTCCTAGTTTCTACTGTGAATCTACCCCCTTCCAGTTTTGAAGCCATTACCCCTTGTGCTATCACTACAATCCCTCATAAAAAGTCCCTCCTCAGCTTTCTTCTATGTCCACCTTTGGATACTGGAAGGCCATAACAATGTCTGGAAGCCTTTTTAGTGTTGGGTTTTTCAAATTGAATATGTTATGATTTTTATTTTTTAACAGCAAATGACTTTATGGTTCTTATCTTCATTTTAGCCATTTGTTGTCTTTTATTTATTTGACTTCTAGTAGATAGCTTGCAATCCCAGGAAGTGTTTGACTTCCATAAACAGGTCCACCCTCATCAGGCAGTCTTTTTAAGTGCTAAGGAGAAGACAACAGTGCATTTTTTTGACTTTCATACACTTTAAAGCAGAAGTAATTTCTTTTTTGTGAGATCATATTGCTGTAGGTCACTGAGGTATTTTATAACTGTGTTATAAGTTATATACCTATTGCTTCTTGTTTTCAGTAACTGAAATGACGGAATGTAATAATGGGTAAATTACTCACATTTAACTGAGATGAATTTACGCTAGTGATGTGATATACATGTACTCCAGTGCTCCAGTTCACAGACTCTATGGCTGGAAACTTGACTAGAACTTACCTCTAAATTGTAAGACATGGAAGATACATTGTTATTTTATATAACAAATGTATGACTTCTTCCACCAAAGCTCTCAACATTATAATTGCAATGCAATTATTAAATGCTGAATTAAAATTCAGCAATAATTAAAGAGATAAGGAAGAGGTACTGTCTAGAGGAATACATGGAGTGTGTAAATGTAAAATAGCATTATGAATTTACAGTTGATACTGAAAATTATTATTTTGTACTGGGAGCAAGGGAAAGAATTCATTAAAATGTAAAAGCAAAATACATTTTAAAAAAAACCCACAATTTCTTTTTTCTTTCATTTTCCTTTGCCACCAATGCTGCGCATCAATTCTGTTATTTAATTTCTTCTTGGCTGAGTATCATATATTTAAAAAATTAAAAGAAAAAATCAAATAATACCCTAAAAAATATTTGGAATTTGATTAAATGATATAAAATCCTACTTTAGCTTGTTCATGAGGCCTATAGAAAGTCTTGCTAGGCATGCTACAATTTCTTTGTGTCAAAGGGTAAAATTACTGAGATTTCTTTCAATATTGACAAAGTAGTACTGAATTATATACATAGTAATGTTCATTGTAAATTGTCTCTGAGCGATTTTATTCTGTTTGTTCTGAGACTGTGTAGTAATTATGTTAAGATCTTAAGTTTTATATTTGCCACAACACAGATGTACTGTTTCGTTTTGAGGTAATGCTATGGGATTACTTACTGAGAATTTGAGCAAGTTTAGGGATGTTCAGTGTTTGTGCCAGCTTATGGGTCCTGTCCTGTGATTGTCAGGCAGTTGCATCTAGAAGACACAAGATGACTTTTGTGTTACTTAAGACAATCTCTGGGTTGTTTGGGGTTTTGGGGGTTGGGTTTGTTTTGTTTGTTGTTTTTTTTTTCTCCTGGAGTCTATTTGCTATTAAAATTGTTTAAAGAATGCTATTTATTTCTAAAGGCCGTTTTCAGGCAAACTGTGCCACTCTATATCAAGCTGTTCACAGTAATGTTGAGTCTGCAGCTTTTATTTTTGTGCATTCAGCTTGTTTACATTGATGCTGCAGAGAAGAGAGACCAGAATTAAGCCAAATCCATTTCAAATGTCACTACTTAGAAGACCTGTCTTAAACTTGAATGCTTGAATGTACTATGGCAATTGGGAACGCACCTCTGGCTTCTTAGATGTTACTTGCATACCTTCTGCCTGTTTGGGTTATGAGGGTTTTATGGGGGAAGTGGAGGAGTGGTGGTGGTGGTGGTGGTGATCTTTGGTTTGTCCTGCTTGCTCTGCTTTTTATTTTGGTAACCTCCATCGAAATTTATCACTCAGTAGTTTTGTTTTCACTGATGCTCTTGACGTACTACCGGTGAACCCTTTTGAATTTTATACTTACTTTGAGGTTGTTCTTCCAGGGAAAAAACATAGTTTCCTGAAGATTTATTTAATTTCCAGTCATGCAATTTGTAGATCAATATTTATTTTATTGTGTACATTTGCAAGGTGTAAAAAAACGCCTTGCTGTTATAAACAGGCTTGTTTTAAAAATTGAATTTTTTTCTGATTGCATTTGAGCTAGTGACAAATAAAACAATGATTCTATTCATCTAGTTAGTATTTGAAACTGGACAGCAGGAAAGAAGTAGAGAGAGAGTATGAACAAGAATGATTTAAATTTGCTTACTTCTGTGTGCTCTAAATCACGGTAATGGCTGTCTTGCTATCCAAGTAAAGTGCATCTTTTTTGTTCAGGATAGATTTCCATAATGAACTTAACCAAAACCTGAATAATCACATACAACAGTGAGAATGTGCCAGCATAAACATCTGAAGTTGGATCAGTGAGTTAATGTATATTTGGGGAACTGTCAGCCAAGACCTAAAGGATTAAGAAATACTAGGAAAGGAAGTTACATTGCAAGATACTTTGGGAGAAAAGGCAAATCCATTACTTGGTAAAAAGACACTAACTTCATATTGAAAGACTTGTTTTAGAAACGCATTGTAAAGTAAATAAGGTACTGACAAGTATTCATCACAAAGATTGTGATGAATTGAGTCAGAAAACATCTTAATAAGGAGAAGACTAATAAACTGAAATTATCCAGTTAAAAGAGTATTTTAAATTATTTATTTCTCATCTGTGCAACACTCATAAGAACAGGGAAAACCCTGTTTACAAAAGACTTGATCCCTCAAAATAAGTTAGTGGAATATTGTTATAAATTTCCCCAGGCACAAGAGTAAGAAGTCCTGTCGTAACCAACTATTTTAGCTAAAACAGAAGAAATTCTTTCAGTCTTGATTTTGCACTTGATTACTCCTTTGGCCAAGAGTAATAGAATGCTGTAATGTTTTGGGTTAACAGAGATCTTTTAAAAGTCTAGGCCAACCCCCCTGCAGTGATCAAGGACATCTTCAACTAGGTCAGGTTACTCAGAGCTCTGTCCAACCTCACTTTGAATGTTTTTCTGGAGATGGAGCACCTATTACCTTTCTGGGCAACTGATTCCAATGTTATACCACCCTCATCGTAAAAATCTTCTTTCTTATATCTAATATGAATCTACTCTCTTTTAGTTTAAAACCTCTACCTGTCGCAACAGGCGCTGCTGAAAACACTGTCCCCATCTTTATTACACACCCTCTTTAAGTACTAAAAGTCTGCAATAAGGCCTCCCTGGAGCCTTCTCTTCTCCAGATAAACAACCTCTGCTCTCTCAGCCTTTCTTCACAGGAGAGGTGCTCCAGCCCTCTCATCATTTTTGTGGCCCTCTTCTGGACCTGCTATAACAGGTTGATGTCCTTGTGCTGAGGACTCCAAAGCTGGACAGAACTCCAGGTGTTGTCTCACCAGAGCAGAGTAGAGGGTCAGAGTCATCTCCCTCGACTTGCTGGCCATGCTTCTTTTGATGTAGTCCAGGATATAGTTGGCCCTCTGGGCTGCGAGTGCATGGTTGCCAGCTCATGTCTGATATTTCATCCACAAGTACCCTCAAGTCCTTCTCCTCCGAGCTGTTAATCCCTTCATCCCCCAGCCTGTATTGATCCTGAATGTTGCCCAGACCTAGGTGCAGGACCTTGCACTTGGCATTGTTGAACCTCATAAGGTTCACATGGGCCCAATTCTCAAGTTTGTCCAGGCACCTCTGAATGGCTTCCTGTCCCTCATCCCTCAGGCATGTCAACTGCACTTCTTAGCTTTGCTTCATCTGCAAACTTGCTGAGAGTGCACTCGATTCCACTATGTCATTGATGAAGATATTAAACAGCATTGGTCCTGGTACAGATCCTTGAGGGACACCACTTGTCACCCATCTCCATCTGGACATTGAGCCACTGACCACTACCCTCTAGATGCGATCATGCAACCAATTCCTTACCCACTGAACAGCGTAACCGTCAAATCCATATCTGTCCAATTTAGAGACAAGAATACTATGGAGGATCATGTCAAAGACCTTAGAGAAGTCTGAATAGATGACTTCCATAGCTCTTCCCTTGTCTACTGATGTAGGGAGAAGTTCTTCACCATGTAATTATACTAGAATGAGAACAGACCAGACAGTATGCCTATGTTATCAGATCAGCAGTGTGTTGTTTTTAAAATTCTTTTGAGAACTCTAAATTGCTTGTAATAGTTCTATACTCTCATTTTGTGTTATTATGTGTTTTACTGGAAATGGCATCCTTTGAAAAATCATGTATATAGAATCATAGAATCACTATGGTTG
>VWZK01000305.1:0-31562 GCA_013396935.1 Baryphthengus martii
CAATTCTGTGATTCTGTGATTCTGTAAAGCCTGGATATGATTTCTGAAAAACTCAACCAAAGACCATAATCAAACGATCATCAGACAAGTAGCCTAAGTGCACGTAGTTACTGAGAAATCTAATAGAGTTCTCAAGCTTCAGAAAGAGAATAGTCAGCTGCTTTCAGGGTGCCCAAATAGTAAACTCCCTGCTGACCACACTACAGTAACTGGCACAGTTGGTAGTACTGCATCTATGAATTATATTATATTGCAAGGGAAGGATTATCGGAACACTTTAGTTGGTTTGATGTTTGATTATTAGTTTATTGTAACAGCATCAAGCAGTGTCTCTAAAGTTAAGTGTCAGATGATATTCCCTTTTTGAAATTCCTGGAGAAGAGTTGATAATGTAGGCAAATTTGCTTACAGTGGAAATGTGGTATCCTTGGGTAAGATCTCTTCTTTCAGAAAAAGAGAAAATGGAGTTCATTTTCATAAACAGGATTTTTTTTTTTAATGGAAAACAGATAGATAAGCAAACCTAGGGTCACAGGTATCTTATATCCTAGATTTTTTTTTCTCCTTTAGTATTGTACTTGTGAAGAAGATAAGCTGTGGATAATATTCCAGATTTTTTTTTCTTTATCTTTTTTTTTTTTTTTTTTGTGCAAAGAAGATACAAGATTTGCTTGGCAAGAGTTAATATGCATCAAGTGTTCGCCACTACACAAAAAGTTGACACTGAAATTAGAATATACTTAATTGGTGGAGCTCTGATTCAACAACAATATTTCTGTCAGCTACAGTGGGAGTAGAGCAATGCTAGGGCTGAATGTTTTTCAGAACCTACTGCAAATATGTGTAGCGTCTGCTCACATTTAAGAGTTAAAAACGTCTACTATATTGATGACAAAAAATGGTTTCCTTACCAAAGCACATCCATACATTTATTTGGATCCACTACATTTATTTGATAGAAAAATGTATGTTAAAAGTAAAATGCGGGCATTTCAAAACTTAGGAAATGCCAAAATTAAGTTTATTTTTTAAGAATCATTACATTTAGCCTCTCTCCACCTAAATGACATGAAAGAGTCTTTACCTACATGGATTAAATAATTTTCCATCACTTCATTCAGTGCATAAGAGAGTGTAAAGAAACTGGTCTGCTCTAGAGGTACAGTAAAGGGAGATAGATTTTTTTCAGTTTACATGTACTTAGAATAAAGAAAGAAATCAGAAAATAAGAGGTAGTTTTATGATTTCCTCTGAATATTGTCCTAAGGAAATAAAAATAAATCGTAATTTAGCTGAAATTGGTTTAGCCTAGCATGTATCTTTTTATAGATACAAATTAATTCTTCCTTTTCTTTCTGCCTGAAAGGTGTGATTTTCAGAACTCCTGAAGACTTAACACCTGCAAGTGAAGTCAATAGGAGCTGTGTTTTAAATTAAAAAGTAAATATTTGCAAGATACTTAGCTTCTTTGATAATATATGCCACAAAAATACATTACGAGAAAATAAGCAATGTTGTTCTCAGAACAGGGTGTAGATGAGGCTTAAAAAATTTCTACACAAAATCATCTTGCTTGACTTCGGAGACAATGACTTACTGCAACAAAAACTGGGGTGTGAAATTACAGCCTGGGAACTCCTTTTCAGTAATTGTCCTGATGCTGAGACTTATCCCTCAGTAAACGGATTAGTTCATCACCCTTTTACTGAAAAATACATTTAATCTTAATTCTTGTGTGCTGTATGGTAAAGACATATATGTGGACAGTTTTCAAAGACCAACTGATGACCTATAAAATTCACCATTTAACTTGTTTCCGAGTAACTTCCTTGTGGACTTATACCTTTCCATGACCACCTGCCCTATAAATATACTAAATACAGACAATTTACTGTATCCACTTCACTGCAGCTAAATCCTTTTCTCTAGAATTCTCTTTCCCATGAGTCAATGAATTCTCCGTAGTCCCAAGTCTCTACAATACTACTGCCAGTCTTTTAATGCTTCTGAAGGTAAAAACACTTCATATCTTGCCTCAAGCAAAATGTTAGTCTCTATATCATGCAAAAATTGATTTTAGGGTTATGCTTTCCACAAATCGGCCACAGTCCTCCAGCTTGTTCCTTATGTTGTGAAGTTGACTTCTCCCCTAGCTGTCGCTGGTTTTCTCTGTCCACCCTCCTTGCTGCTGGTAGAATTTACAGCACACCACACAGTCTGGGACCGCCTTCCTGCACCTTTATTTTATTGATTTGCCATCTGTCATAAGTCTCATTGGAAAATTCCTCTTCAACTTCCTCTTAATCTCTCTCTCCTCTACTTTATAACCTTTTAATTCAGGTTTGTAGAGTATTTCAAACCCAGTTTATGAAAAAGACAATTAGAAGGCTTTCACTTCCATGGTATTTACTGACATTGTTGGTTAAAGCTAAAAATTTTCATATATGTCTGCGATTTCTTGCAAAAAAAATCAAATGAAAGCATTTAAAATAATGTAATAAGTAAATAAATGGAAAGTTGATGCTTGTTTGTTGACTTCAACTTTCAATTAGATGAGTAAGGTATACAACATCGTAATCACTTTATCCAAGCAATGTTTAATTCCACGGATCAATATTAAGGACATTATCCTAAGTCACTAAATCAATAGTTAATTTTGTGCATTTCAATGTCTTTGACTCAAATGGACTTACTAGAGCATAAAGGAGTACACCCTATAATGACTAAGTTTTCAGGCTGTGTACTGTTATATCCACTAGTTCTATAGTACAAGGCAGAGGAGGGAGTTATTTCAATAGATCTTCAAAAAACTTTTATTGAAGGCCTATGAAGACACTGGCTTTTGTTTTTCAACTAAATATAGGTGGAAGATGAAATACATCAGCAATGGCAAGGCAAATCCTCAGGGCAGCACAGTGAGTTGTATTAGCAATAGTACTGGTGTCATTGCTAGTTTAGGTGAACTCCAGCTGCTACAGCGCTCTTTTCTGTGATGTGCAATTGCTAACCCAAAATCGATTTGTCAAACAGCACATTGACAGTTTCAGCACGTGGATTCTATTAGTGAAGTCAGTGCATAAGGTTAAGTCACATACAGCTCAACTTGAATTTATGTGACCTGGGAACTGTTAAAAGCTTATTACTTGTTACATACTGTATGCCATTCATGGTATGTGCTCTGACCTTTAACTATGTCAAGGTATTGTTTCAGATCAGTTTCAGTGGCAGAGCTTGTTTGCTTTATTGAGACCTTAGAGAATTTCCACTCCCACAGAAATCTGGAAACTTTTCATTGATGAAGGCCTGTCTAGCCTTTATTTCATTTCAAGCGTCAGATCACACAAGTGAGGTTTAATCCCAGCCAGCAACTAAGCACCATGCAGCTACTTGCTCACTCCCCGCCGTCTCCAGTGGGATAGGAAGGAGAATTGAGAGAAAACGGCAAAAAACTGTGGATTGAGATAAGGACAGTTCAACGGAACTTGAAAACTGGCTGTGAATTAGTGTACATTTGGAAGGCGGTGAGTGGTTGCCTTTGCGTCACTTGATTTGTCTTCTTTCTTCCTTCCTTTATTTCTTTTTCTTTCTCTCTTTCTTTTTTCCTTTCTTTTCTTCTGCTTTTCTTTGCTTATTAAACTATCTCAACCCACAGGTTTTCTCGCTTTTGTTCTTCCTATTTCCTCCCCCACCCCATGAAAAGGATAGAGTCACTGAGTGGCTGTGCCATCCTTAGCTGACAGCTGGGGTCAACCTATCACACAACTGTTTATTTTTTTGTGACTGTTTTAGCTGATACATGTTAAGATAACGTGGTTATTTAGCTTTAAGGCTCTATATTATAGTACATTACCAACATCAAAGAGGAAGAATATTGCCATTCTGGCAATGCTAATTGTCTCACCTAGACCAAGAAAAACTCATCAAAAGTATCTGAGCTGTTAACTGTAGAATGGAACTTTTATTAGCATAGGAGTAGCCAATTAATTATTCCTGAGCCACCAGAGGGTCTAGTATAACTGACAGTGGCTTGTGCTGGCATATAGTAGATCTTTCATGACTAGAATCCTCAGGTGCTGTAGAAAATAAAAGTCTCCTTAAACTGGTGTAACTGTGTCATTCAGCTATGTACTTCACCTATCCTGATCTCATCCTGTGGTCCACTTGCTTATGCCACCCACTGCCTGGAGAGGCAAGGTGAAAGCTGTGAAGTGTGTATTGCAATTAGAGTGTATATTGGAATTTTTTCTCACATTTCTTTGGTCCTTGATTTGTATAATAAGGCTACTGTAATATATCTTTGGAAGAAAATTGTATTTGATGGAGAAATTATGACACTCCTGCCATCTCCATTTGGTTTTAAGTCTTCCTTAATTATGCCTTAGTTACTCCCCATGCCCCTATTTATTGCCATTTAAAGGAGGAAGGGGAGGAGGAGACTCTTTAAATGTTAAAAATTCATTCTCTAGGGGTTTATCTCAATATCAGTTCTTTTACAGCTGCTTTGGCTGAAGAGGAATAGGGAATGGGTATTCTTACATTTTTATGGATATCTGTTAATTCCTTGCATTCATCACTGAAGAATCTTGAGCATGTAAAAAGGCACTGTTTGATGTGGAAGAAATTCAATACTCTTGGATACTGAATGCAATAGGGACATTGTATGTTGAATAACATAGTTGCATATAAAGTTATATTACTACCAAAAGTGCCAAAGAACAGTCTTATAATGAAAAAAAAACTGCTGTTTTTTTTATCTGTGCATTAACTAACAACAAAATGAATGCTTCAATATGAACACTTACTGTAATGTTGACAACATAGGTGAACTATGTTGAGAAAGCCATCAAGGTTTGAAGAAGATCAAATCCAAGGTCTAAAATGACATCTTGCTATTAAGTTTCTACAGTATTTATTTTCTGTAGTTAGTGACTGAATCCACATAGGCTAAATTTTTTAAATGTCAGGCTTTCTCTGAAACGGTGCGTCTGCACGGATATTAGTGATTTGCTGTGTCACAGTCCATTTAAAACAAAATGGCATAGGTCTGTGACAAAGACGATGAGAAATGTATAGGTATTGCAGGACAAAAATAAACACAAATGAATCAAGAAAACAAAAGCATGAAAGGCATATGAAGGAAAATCTAAAACCATGATAAAATTGCAGTTAGTTACCATTCAGGTTTAATTTTGTTCAAATTAAAAAGTCCACCTGGATCAATACTCCAATTCAATCAGTGAAGCTTAGCAGACATGGAATGGAATGATACATTTAGTTTACAAAGAACTCATATTTTTGTCCATTTCTGATATATATTTTTTTTTCCTGGGGAAGGATTTTGGTTAAACATTTGCATATATATCTCATCAGTCTCAGTTAACAGCATCAGCTGCAGTTAGGAATAGTCTTTGCAATGTCTACATACACAACACAATCTCACGGAGAATAGGACAGTATTTGCCTTGTGAGCATAAAATTTATTTGAGGAATACTATTTGACAAAGATGGCAGTATGTGGACCAGAATGAGAGCTTGAAATACTAATTGCAGTCTACCGGTAAAATGTACGTATGCATTTGCAATAACATCCAAAGACAAGAGCAGAAGTGCCTCAAGCTCCGTGGTCTCCATATCAAGCATTTAATTTTGTCCAAGGTGTTTACTAGTTTTTGAAGCATATTTACAAAAATATGTGTACAATATATAAAGCGTTCTAACTGCAAAAAGAAGAAACAATTCTGGAAATCAGAGTAGAGGATCTGAGAAAACTCTCTCAAAGCATGTAACTCCTGTTCAAGTTTAGGAAACAGTGATAGCTTCAGGTTACCATCAGGATTTAATGGAAAGAAGTACAATTTCTGTATATACTGAAAATAAAAAAGCCAAACAACGAAAACCACAGATAAACACTCCCCTTCCTCCCTGCCCCAAAACTCACACACCACACACACATCTGGGATGGGATTCAAGTGGAAATGCAGACACCTAAAGGTGGGTGTCTGCTTCAGCACGAACACAGTTCAGCTATGCAGTCAGTGATACCTACAGGGTTTTTCAGTTCACCCAAATTGGTTATCTATAAGATGGACAGCGAATCACTCTGGATTGTGCAGACAGCATCAGCAAGGATTCTGGCGCATTTGGTGGGTGCTTAGATGCTTAGCCCATACTATATATGGACACTTACATTTAGACATCCTAATAATCTGAATTCCACACCTTGCTTGAACATTTTATTCTCACAATCATGCTGAAGAAAGAAAAAAGCCAACCTTTCTTCCTTTCTTTTTTTTAACCACCCCCAATTTCTCTGCCACTCTGAATGTTTCTTAAGGACAATATTCCTGTGGTACAGTCTTAGTGTCCTTGTTGAGTACATTGAAAACAAATTTGTTCCTGACAGATTCCTGGAGGGAGTGACACAGAACATGATCTCTGGTGTCAAAGTTTACACAATGTGAATGTTTTTCTTTTCCTTTCCTCCCATGAAGGAGTCAGTTGATGGAATGCTTTTATTTCTGGGAAGAAGTAAGTTATTTTTAACATTTTTCATGTTTCAGGAATGAATATAGCTGAAGAATTTTGAAAACAAATGCTGAAGTAGTTAAAGTAAAGCCATTTGGGGGGGTAAGATAATTTTTAAGCCCCTTTGAAGCCTATGTCATTGTAAAAGAGTATTCCTGTCACTTGTAATGAAGTCATAAACACATCTAGTTGAAAATATTCCACTCCTTTTGAATTCCCTAAATAACTATGTTGACTCAATAGCTGCTTTTAAATGATAAAAGCATTCCTCTTTTCCACTGCCTATATCATTGCAAATAGACAAAAAAAAAAACAGTGACTGGAAAGCATGATTATAAAACTCTTGAACAGATGTATAGGTTAAGAACTTGCAACAGTGTTACTTCAGATTTCAAGAAGAAAACTTGGCAATCATTTTAATTCAAAAATATTCTCTACTAACCAGGTGTAGATCAACACATGTAGAATTGTGTTCACAAGAGTTGATTATGCAGTCATCAATGTCCTGGTCACATTTCAGTCCTGCATATCCTGGGTTGCACAAACAATAGAAGCCATCTACAACTGTAACAGAAATATTGATTTAGTATTGAGTGCTTTAGAATAACAGCTGAATGTAGTAAAATTAAATTACAGTTATGTCTACTACCTGGAAAAGACTTGGACTGGCTTTACTTAAAAAGTGTGGACATGTTAAAAACTGAAATAAATGAAATGCAAATCTCACAACACCTTTTTAATATGAAAGCATATTCATTTACTGCATTTTACTTCAACAGTTCAAATATTTTGACATAAGAATTATAAAGCAATGACCCATTACTAGCTTCTGAAAAAGTGATTGCATCTTATGAGCTAATGAGTAATTTTCCATCACAAAACTGTACACAAAGTACATAAAATCTTTTCTTTAATACTGTGCACAAGTAAGATGAGGCAGTTAAACATTGTTTAGTTTGTTGTTTGTTTTGGGTTTTTTTTTTTTTTTTGTAAGGGATCATACTACTATATTAATGGTATATATATACACCGTTATATATATCTCGTATCATACCATTATATTAAAGGAAAACTTGCTTGAGTTTAGCTTGGCAGCTCAACCTATGATGTATTTCCATCCTTCATTTTAATCTTAAAATCGTTTTAAACTTAAAATAAGAATCCTCTCCCTTTTTCATCATTAATGATCCAAATGGAGAGGATCTTTAGAGTTCTATGTCCATATATAATGAGCTTGTGACAGCAATAATGGCGCTTCTTATAGGCCTGCATTTATTCCAACATCATAGAGGTCCCTGGATTCAGTCACTGCTGAGATTTATCATGGAATCTATTCTGCCAGTGTGTCTGTACACATGCTGTTGTATTCATTAAATGCTTCAAGTCCTTCAGAGCAGGAGCATTACTCATCTGCTAAGAGCTTCGTAGTTTCCTCAGGATTCCATCTTTCTGCATCCAGTGCACATAGTGCAGAGAAACTGAGATATCCACATGATACAAGCCATCCCCAAAGGATCTGGCACTTTGTGAGCATGAAGAACCCTTCTACAGCTCTTCCAAATTCCAGGTAAAAAAATTCTCTGAATTGACGTAGAGTACATAGACATCTTCTGTAAACTTTTTATGAGATAGTCTTTACTAGATTAAATATAAAACCTCTCACCTTATTCACATACATGTAAAGACAGAATTCTTAAAGCTTATTGAAATTGATTTAATTTTTGAACTAGAGGAGTTTTAGACAATTATATATTTAGTAATTTAGAGTCAGTTCTTTAAGAATCAACTGAAACTACTAAGTTGATTAGATCTTCTGCAACTTTGTGTAAAACTTCTGCATTTCAGAGAAATTCTCAAGTTATCATTCTCATTTAAAAAGGCATGTGGGGAAACAGGAAAGAGATGTAGCAGAAGACAAACACAGTTTCTCAGTGCTTTAAGTACGGAATCTCTGAGGAAAAGTTGAGTCAGCTGGGCACGCTTTCTATTAGTCCCTTTAGGGAAGGGTTAATAGAGATACTATAAGATACAGATAATATAAGCACAACTTCAATGGCAGTTGCACACCTGACAGAACTGAATTCCTCTTAGTAATGTTAGATGACATAATAAGGGGCAATGGCCAAAAGTTACAGCTTAGGAGATTCAGATGGAATTGGTGGTGATGGGGAACACTTCAACAATAGTGCATCAGTGGAATAAGTTGTCTCCAAATTTGTGTAATTTCTGTCCATCTTTAGAGGCTCTCAAACCTCATCTAGAAAGTCTTGACTGACCCGCTCTAACACCGTTGATAACTTCATGCAGGTTTGATTACACGATCTCCACAAGTCATTCTGCTTCCCAGCAAGCACTACAATATTCTCAATATTCTCCAAAAATCACCACTTCTAATTTTATTTTTTTAACAAGCACAGCAAGTGTCTGATAGGTGGTAACAGCCCCATAAAACTTTCCAGTAAGTACTCCATACATAATGGGTGCTACTTAGCCTGCCAATCCAGATAAAGTATAGTAGAATAATTCATGATGAAGTTGCTTCTAAAACCTTCAAGTATATCTATCAGTGAAAGTGTAAGTTAGACAGTTATGTGATAAAAGGCACTTACTTAATAGTAAACAGAAACACCATTTTGCATCAGTCTGATATTTAATGCAGCTTTTGGACTCATTAGAATTATGACATATACTGCCTAACTGCTCCATGAGCTCCTTTTCAGCACCTGAATATTCTCTCATCGAATGCACAATGTAAGACGTGTTTGGCTAATTTAGGTATCAAAGGAGACAGCACAAATCTCATTAAAATTTCTCATTAGCTGAAATTCTGACTCCCTGAATGCACAAACCCCAGGGCCAGGAGTTGAGGCATTTTGGCAAAAATAATCCTCCTGGTACTGGTTGTGAAGCTTCAGACAAGCTAAATTTCAGTAAATTATCTTCTGTTCTCCCTAGAGCAGCTCAGTAGCTACAGATGCTTCAACTCTACATTAAAGTGAGTTACTAGACTGAACTCACTGTCATAGCAGTAGCCATGGAGGCAAGGGTTAGAACTGCACTCGTTGACATTGATCTCACAACGTGGACCTGTAAAACCCTTCGCACACTGGCACTGGAATCCAAGGGGAAAAATGTCCAAATTCATTTCTTCTACGCACACAGCTCCATTCTCACAGGGATTGCTGGCCTCACAAGGCATAAACTCACAGTTCAAACCTGAAAAGAAAAATGGCAAAGCTGTCAGTGTTTAACTAATGAACATATCCCTGCAGCTGCTGCCTATTACAATCTATATTTTCTTTATATCCCTGCTTAAAATTGAATTGGAGTGTCTCAGAGGTACATATATGTATATTAGCATGCAGAAACATTTACTTGCCTTACAGAATCACAAACAAAAAAGGACAATTTTATCTGTTTTGTTTATATAATGACATTGCCTTTTAAAATCATAACTATCTCAATATTTTTTATAGTTTTTCTGTTTACCTTTGTTCTCTAAAATAGCTCCAAAAGTGTATTTAAAGACCATTAATAAATTTTGTTTTGAAGCTTTCTGTTATTTCTTCCTGACATCCTGTTGTCACAGCTACCGTACGAGCTGTTTATACATTAACCCATAATCCTGAACATGAATGAAATGCAAGTGGTATAATTGTTCTGCTTGCAATTTGTGACTATATAAATATTATTTCACTAAAATTATGTATGTATTTTATAATGAATGACTGCCTCCATAATTTATAAAAATTCCATATAATAGAAAATCTCACTCAGTCCCTTTTCAATTTTTCCTAACAAACACTTTAGCGTATAACAGATTATGCACATTTATTTGGGCTAATCAAGGAACTGCATGATGGTGACCCGGGGTTGCAAATGCCCTCATCTAAATCTTTAATTCACAGTAAGTAGATCAAAAAAAAAAAAAAGATTAAAACGCGTCATAGTTTGCTAGAACATAAGCAAGGCTGATTCATGTTTTCCAGTACTGATACAGGAAATGATGAGGGCAGAGGGAACAGAGATCAAACGGGTTTGGCTTTGTAAAGCTACCTTCTTTTTCACTCTGTTGCTGAAGGCAAGTCTGTTCTCTCAGGCTCAGTTTCAGACAGAGCTAAGTGGCTTTCAGGGCTGCAACAAACTGTGCACAAGCGACTCTGAGCTCCTTTGAAGCCCACCTGCCTTTCTGTCACTGGTGAGGCTGGGTGGTGTCTGTGCTATGCTTTCTGGAAGAGGTACCCAGTCTTTGCTGTACTCCAGGCCCTCTGCCCACTTCCCCCTGTCCCAGCTCTGGTGGCCCAGCCACCCTTTCCTGGGGCAGCTTTTCCCTGCCCCAACAACCTCCCTCTTCTGTAGACAGGCACTTGGGTAGTCTTACAGAAAATCTAATCCATACAGTTGTGGCGAGTTGATCTTGGTGGGCTGCCACATGCCCACTCAGCCACCCTCTCACTCCCCCTCAACAGGGTGCGTGGAGAAAATAAGATAGAAATCCTTGTGGGTCAAGAAAAACACAGGGACATCACTTACCAATTACTGTCATGGGCAAAGCATACTAAATTGGAGAAAAACTGATCAAAGAAATTAAAAATAGGATAGGATGGTGTCATGGTTTAGAGTGATCCCACACAGCCAGTCACTCACCACACCTACACCCCCGAACGGGGAGAAGAGGCAGAAAAGTGCAAATGCCCTCCTAGTTGGGATAAGGAGGTTTTAATACAACAATGCAACAGGAGAAAATAACAAACAACATTAACAATAAGAGCAATGAAACAATACACACAAAGAAGCAGTAGCAAAATGAACTAAGAAGAAAGAAGTTGGCTGCCCCCAACCATCCTCAAGCTCCCAGGCTTTGCTAGGCCCACTCCCTGCCTTTGTATACTGGGCATGACATCAGTATGGCATAGAATGTCACATTACCTGCTTCAGTTGCCTATCTTGATTGTGACAACCGTCCCAGGTTGTGGTGAAAATTAATCCTATCCTACCTGAATTTAGGACAGACAGTTAAGAAAACACAAAACTAAAGCCACCTTCCTCCATCCCTTTCTTCTTCCTAGGATCAGCTTCACCCCTTCACTTCAGACTCCTCTACCTCCTCCCCATCCCTGAGCAGGACAGAAGGATAGAGAATGGGGGGTTGTGGTCAAACCACAGCAGTTCTCTTCTGCCCCTTCTTCCTCTTCATATTTTTCCCCTGCTCCAGTCCAGACCTGCCCTGGGCCACAGTTCCTGGCAGGAGCCTACTCCACCTTAGTCTTCTCCAGAGATTACACGAGAATTTATGCTTTGGTGCACTGAGCAACTCTGCCCCCTCCCCTTTCTCTTACCTCGGTGCTCTCTGGGCTGCTTCTCTGACATACAACATTTTATCTCCCCCCTCACTTTTCACTGCCTATGCAGAGTTTTGCTCTTTTTTATACGTTCTCCTCGAGGAACTCCGGCTGCGGGACTCAGCTGTACGCTGCAGTGGGTCGGCTGGAGCCGGCTGGAACCGGCTGTACCCAGCATGGGGCAGCTACAGCTGTTCCTCGCAGAGGCCGCCCCTGCAGACCCTGCTGGCAGCGCCTGGGCACCTGTGCCTGGTATACGAGGTAAGTCATGTTTGTGAGATGGGTATTAGCACTGAGAATTTTCAATTTCTTTTAAGGCTTAAAATTTCTAACAAGAATTCCTGCCTAAGAATCAACCAGTGTTACAGGTCATGTAAGGTATATGGCAGCTTTAAGTTTATAGACCAGTTCCTAACTAACAGAATTGGCAATTCATAACAGTTGTTTTGGATACAGTTTTGGGGAAACTGAAACAGTTAAGTGGTTAGCCTATTCTGGAGGAATATGTTGAATATTTTGTTATGGTTTCAGAACCAGATTTTAACTACAGTGTAGTGGTCTAGATCAAGCTACCGAGGCACTTAGGAACAGTCTGTGACTTGATTTTGAAAGCTTAAAATTCCTTAAATTTGTAAGATCTGGTGAAAAGATGAAAAACACTCCCTAGATAATTTCAATACTAAGGTTTTCATAAGATTGAATGATATTTAACTTTAACTTGGAAATCGACTTTTATATTTACTGACATATGTTGTCAGTAAAATGATTTGGGCTCACAGCTATAAAAGGGACCAGGTCAGGCTCACAGTAATTATGTGCTTAGTTTTGGCTGCTGTCAGCTGAAACCACGTATCACCTCCTTTGCTTGTACTGTCATTATAGATAAAATTTTGTTGGCCTGTTCTACATTAGCTGCCTTCCTTTGTTTTGCTGTTAATCACATAGTTGCTATTAATTCGCATAGTAGCATATTGGCTATGAATAGGCCTTCTTCAATGTAATGAAACACACACTCTCCAAAATGTCAGCAGGATTTTAGATGAGTTTAGTGTAAGAAAGACAGAGTCATCTAAAGTCTGAATTCTTAAGGCTTCTAATAGCAAAAGCAACAAGTAGGAACAGAATTGAGGTAAAAGAAACCCTCAACCAACCAATAGCCCTTTAACCCCATCAATCATGCTGACAGAGGAGAAAAAGAACGGCACAAGTTGTTCCCTGTCTTTGTGTCACTAGTGGTCTCTGGCGCAGGATGATCCTGCCATAGGCAGCCGATACTCTCAGATCTGGAATTTGTGAAATTGCATAGCAAAAGCAGCCATATGGCACACTCAGATTTTGCCCTGAAGTTTTCATCGTTGTATCACAACAGCTTGACATGGTTGACAACCCTGCTGATTCCTAACGTAGAGTTCACACCCACACAAATAAGCTTAACACATGGCTCACAGTCATAAGCAGTACTGTCAGATGATCCAGTAATGCAGTACTTGTTTTTTTTTTTCTGTGTTGATGGAAGAACCTTTAAGCAGATTTGCCCTTCCTCTTACATGCCAAGTGTTTGTGAGGGTAGACATATCTGGTAGATAAAGCAAAAGTCATGCCACAATGCATCTGTCTTTCTCTACAGTATTACTCTTCACTGCTTGATACTGTCACTTTTTGTATGAGAGCATGGCAGTGTTTTGGTAAACAATAGGAAAATAAAAATGCAGTAAGAAACAGTTAGGACATACGTCCTGAAGGCCGCAGGTTTATTTAATTTACATGTATTTGTCCAGTATAAGTAGGACTGTGCACAGTTCTGTCACATGAATACTACTGAATTTTAAGTTTTCTATCTCAATATCTTGTGGCAAAGTTTCGTGAGTTAACTGTATTTCAGAAAAGTATTACCTTTTTTTTTAAAAAAAAGCAACAATGAGCAAGCACCTCTCAATATACTACTGGACCTCTAGCTTCTGTGTATAATGTTTATTTCAATCATTTTTCTCTGCTTCTTCTGCCTTTTCTTTTTATATTGTGTGTAGAAAATTGTATCATTGACTGAAGAATAACTGGAAAACTTTTGTCTGGTCTCCTTCCAAAAAACAGTGATCTTCAAAGAACTATGGATAAAGATGTGTCTTATTCAGAAATTCATAATTTATTTTAAGCTTCAGCTGAAAAATGATTCCTACTCTCTCAAACACAATTTCTGAGAAGATTTTTTTAAAGACTTGAAATGTAAAATGTTCAATGTGGATAGATTCAGGAAGGAAGGTATAGGAGTAACCTGCACTTTCAGGTTTCTCTATTGCTTTCATACATTTTAACACAACAGGTTATGGGTGAAAAAAATTCTTTATTAAAGTAGATTAATCAGAATGCAGAATTCATGTCTTCTGCATTTTCTCTTTCTTGTGAAATATTTGTTAGATGATTTTTATGCAAATTTATAAATATTAAATGTTTAACTGTGCCTGATTAACTTGAATACATCTATTTTTAACTAAATGTAAAAAAGTTCTCACAGTCTGGTAAGTTGACAGAAAGGAATTTCTGGATTTTACTAGACAATTAAAGGCCTCTCTATTGGAAAAAAAATTGAAGAAACCCCAAAAGAATATGCGCAAATGATTAGATTAGTCAGCTGAAGGACAATTTCCTTTTCAGTGGCACGACATATTAGATAGATAAAATATTATACTTCTCACTCTTTATAGAAGCATATGCTCATAGCATATACTATTCTTCTCTATTAGCATGCAATATATAAAAAAAATGAATAATTTATTTGGAAAATCCATTTTGTTTGTCCAGGAATGAGAATCATATTGCATAGTCAGATATCTCATTTGGCTAATATTCATCAGTTCTCTTTTCTACTGTGTTTGCTTATAATATTCTACAGTAGAATCTCTAAATATCGTGAGCACTGAAAGTAGATACTCTTTTTTTAGCTGAAAGAGAATGCTCTGTTAAGGTTATTATTGAAAGTCAAAATTATGATTTATAACAATAATATAGAAAAGAAATTACCTGAGATCAGTTTTCATTTCTTCGTGCGTAACTATTGGCATTTGTTTAGGTTTTTTATTTGCTCAGCATAAATCTGCACATGAAAGGTTTTGATGTGTACTACAGAATTCTCTTCTAATCAGAAATGGCATCTCTTCAATGTTGTTATTCTTTTTGGAAAATAATTTGATAAAAAAGTCATTTGCTACTAACATTTTAAGGAATTCGATCTGACAGCAGCTTTTAAAGTCAGCCTTTTGCCATAAATATATGCACTGAATCAATGATAAAGTATATCTGATTGCAAACTGCTGCCATGATTATGACAATATAGTGAAAATAAGCTAACTATGGCTAGTACCAGAACATCAAGTCTATCATTTGGATGGCAATTTTCTAAATAATACCGAATAGTCTGGTACTGGTGTTAAATAGGCGCTCATGAGGACAGAGAGCCCTCAAGACTGACCAAAGGCCATCATTGCCAAGTGGTCAGTTTGGGGGTTTGAATAATATAGAAACAACAAACCGGGTAGCAGCATTTAAACTTGGGCACCAGACTAGGAGCAGAGGAAGTAGTTGCACTGTGACATTACTAAGCGTATGTCACAGTTTCAGTTCTACTAGCTGCTCCAATGGAAACCACAGATGCTTATCTGATCTTTGATCTTCAAACACTGGCTAACTCAATTTTTTAAAAAAGTATTTTATTTTATTGGAATAAAGCTCCAGTAACCTTACAACGCTGATATCGTTGGATTTCAACAGCCTTGTTTAGAGTCTGTTTGCCATTGTTCTAAGTTTGATCAAACAGAATGTACATCGTATGAATGAAGTTAATAGCATTTTGCTTCAATGAAATGAGAAAATTACCCTAGCTGTGTATAGGATGTGAATAAAGGAAGAATGGGGAGAAAATCATCAACAGACTAATTTTATATGAAAATTTTCGAAAGTTCAGAAATGTTTTTATTTAAATTTACATTTTTTAGTTTATATGCTCAGGTTCAGAACACAGAGACTACTTCTTCCAAATGACACTAAGTTAATTTCATATACGAGGTAAAAGCCAATGACTAATGTGAATCTTACATGATAATTTTTTTAAGATATTTTTCTGTTTTAAGGTGGGTTTTTTTGTTTATCATCATAACATCACTGTAACAGCTTTAAGTTTTGGTCTTCCTGTAACTCACCTTTTAACAAAAGAGCTAAATGACTCTTCTAACCTAACACTAAAGTGAATTACCACTATTTTCCAAGGTAAATTAAGTAAACTGAATATCATTCAATAAAAGTACAAATGTATTTCGTTATGGGACATAATCCATAGTACAAAGATGCTATAAGACTCTATAAAAAAGAAAACCGTCACCCCCAAATCCCTGCGTCCAATCCGTATGCAACTTTTTCTTTTTAGTGGATAAAATAATTTTAATACAAAAAATAAATCTGAGCATTTCAGAGAAATATGTGGTTTTGTTTTCATCAACTTTATATACCCTCAAAGGCTCTCATGAACTTACCGAACAATTCAAGGAACACTAATGAGCAATAAGTGAGATACTTAAAAATTGAAGTCCCTGCAACTCTAAAGATTAAATATGTTAATGTTAAAATTGAAATTGCCTATATTAAAAGTTCAAGATTGTAATTTTCTATAACTTTGAAAAGTTCAGATGTACCTCTAAGCTTGCCATTGTTTTATAAACTGGCTGCTTACTTTGTGGCATAAGAAAATAAAAGCCTCCACAACTGAGATGATGAAAGGCTCATAAATGTAAGTAAAGAAAACCCAGAAGTACCCAGGAAGTGGAAAGGAAGAAAAAAATACCTGCAGAAGCATACAGATTTTTGTATTACTTGAAACTAAGCAAAGTATTACTCTAGCATTTTAAAAATACAGCAAGTCTGTTCTTTCAGTTTAAATTTATAGCAAATCCATTCTTTTCTTTGGAATGTGAATTCTACTTTCCATGAATGGAATTGCTGTGTGATTCTATATATAACTTGTGAAAATGCATGGTCTGTGAAATCCATATCAATTGAAGATCATAAATTTGTTTCGTTTTGTTTTTAAAGGAAGTAAATTTGAAAAGCAACACTTCGCAGTTTTCAAGTAAAAAACCGATTTCCTTAATTGTATGTGATAATGCAGGCCAGGCAACAATGGTAGAACAAAGGATGAGATAGACTCACATCACAAACTTTAAAATGAAAATCACACAGAGATACATATTATTGCTCCATACCTGTATAAATTTCTGTAAAAGTAGACAAAATCAGAAATTGAATATATTATTTAGGTGGTGTTTTTTTTCTTTTAAAATATGCAAGTTTATGACTACTAAACAATGAAGATACGTCTGTATCCACATCTGTGCATTTCACATTTCAACACAAAAGCATTCTTCACTCTTTCTCAGAAAATAAAAGAAGAATGCTACTAAGGAAAACAATTACTACAAATTTATTTCCAACTGAAATATATGCAAATCATTTTATTTTCATTATTTTATCTTTGATTACTACATTAGAATTCAACTGAAATTTCTAATACATGCAGAAAAGTTACAGAAAGCCGGTATCCAACTCTTCTGTGTTTTCAGGTCCTGTTTTCATTTTCTTAAAAGTTGACAGATTAGCTAGTCATTATTTAGAGTAGATGATCCCAGGATTACTATTTTATAAATTTTATTTGTGTATTGGCGGATGACCCTGCAGCATAAATAGACCTGCCATGTAGAAAAATAAAGCATCAAACATTTGTTTCACAAGCCAAAAAACCTCCTGAAATTTGGTAAACTTTTCTTAAAGCAACAGCAATGCCCTCATAATTTGAAGGACAGCCAACAAAAATGTGATCATGTTTCCGGTCTTTGAAAAACTGATTTGCACAACTTTTTCTGGAAAATTAAGGGACAGATACATAGAGATTCTCATTTGCTATGAATATATCTTGTTTCAACATAACTTAAATCTCCTTCCTGTAACTAAAGTTCTGGTACACCATTCTCACAGAATGACTAATGAGGTTCAAACCCCTTAGCTTCTCCAGATGTCTGGATTTACATATGTAGTATTCCTGGAGTACCCTCAGCTGTAAAGGCTTAGAAAACTTTTCTAGTGGATCAAGGTGTGTCCCAAGGTGCAAATCGAAAACAGTGCTGAAACTACAACACATTCCTCACTGTGCAGACATAGTTAAGCAGTCAGGGCTTTTAGAGATGCCTTTTGAATTCTTAGTGCTGTTCTGGAAGACTGTGGGTCTCCTACAGATCTTGTCATATCTACCAGATGCTTGTGGTTATCTAATGTCCCCAGGAGTGTCTAAATTAAATCTAGAAATGGCTAGGCAAAAGACTTCCTCTCTGAATTGCAATTTTGGAGGCAGAAACACCTGGATTTCTGTATCTAGATAATGACTTTTCAAAGCAATAGAAAAATCAGAGGAAATGCCAGAAAAAAATCCAAAGAAGTTCTGTAGTGACTTCATATATGAGCCAACAGGAAGTCCTAGCTCATATTGATTTCCGCTTAGGTATTGCATAGCTTTTTAGACCAAACTTCTTCCTTATTGCTTAGAGGCAACATATCACGAATGTAGCCACTCTTCTCTACCTACAAAAAGCTCCCATGTGATGCAAAGTGCTCTTAATAGCTCTGTGCACTAGTATCATTTTTCCTCTAAATAAAATTTTATTTGTCTGTTCAGTGTCAAGACAGTGTCAAAACAGACTTAAACTGATGTTGAATAGGAGATACTATTTTATGGTCTAACACAGAAATATTCCAGAGGGAGATGCAGGTATTGCAAAACTGCCTTTTTTGCATGGGTCCTGGCATAAGAAAGATTGAGATTTGGCCTATGAGCACTGAAAAAGTAATTCCTTCATTATCTTTAATCTATTTTTTTTGCCTTCACGAGCACTTATGTTTCTTACTTATTATCTGTTTTGTAATTAGCTGTTCCCATAACAGTGTCCTATGCTGAAAACTCCATTATTACTCTTGCTTTTCAACAGACTTAAGCATTTTTTTTCTGCTGAGTTGCCTTTCTCACTAGCTGTTTTCTTTTTCAACATGTTTAATGGCCAATTACATTTTTGCTTTAATCTTAATTGGAACACATTTGGAGACATGTGTCATTAAAGCTGCAAGAAATAAGTAGACATTTCCTCAGAACTGAATTTCAGTGTTTCTCTACAATTACATATTAAAAAGGTCACGCCTATTAGCAGCATCTAGGCCAAACACATACAATGCATTTTTTTAAATGAGTTGTGCAATACTTTGAATCAAAGGATAAACTTCTTTGCTCCATTTATTAAAAACAAGTTATTAAATGTATTTTGATTTTTTTGAAAAAAAAAAGATAAAATATTCCTATCAATTCTTGCAAGGCTCTTGCATATCAAATATGCGATTTCTACCTGAAAGGGTCATTTTAATGCTTTCCTCTTTCCTGAGCTTTCTTTGGGAATAGCAGAATACTGACTCAGTCCATAAATCACAGAAATGTTGGCAAAGTAGGTTGGTTCACATTTTTGTTAAATACCAGTGTAGAAAATGGGGGGAAATTGTAGTTCTGGAGTGAGTGTGCAAGATACATTCTTAGCTTTCAATCCCAACTAAGAATAAAGCAGTCTTACAAGTCCTGTTTGTTTTCTATAAAAATGAGCTGGTCTAGAAATTGTAGTGGGATCATTCTCCTTTTGCACGCTAAGAATGGTGAAAAGCAGCGTGGCTGATACAGGGACAATCCCATTTTGTTACACTCTCAGCAAGGCCTAATGTCTAATATTAGCAACTAACTTTGCTGATGCGTGTGTGAGATGCGCAATGAAGTTGGCACTTCAGAGCTGTGAACAGTAAACTTGCATTTATTGCTGCTGACCCTGGCTGTTAGAATATTTGAACGTACTGCAAGGTTCTTAGAAAATACTGAAAACACCAGTACATCTAGTTATGGATGAAATGGCGACGGACTGAAGTGAAGCACTTGAAATTAAATACGTAATACTAGAACAACTCAAAACTGTAAGAAAGACTCATCTGCTGTGTAGTAGGCGAGTTTTACTACAAAACAGTGAACTGGTTTATCACTGGAGCATTTGAGCACCTCTTCTAAGGTATCTTTGAATAACTGAATGAACTGCAGGTATTCCTCACCTCCCTTCATACAATTGAGCAGAGCTAGATAAAATCTGTAAACTGATATGCTCCACCAGCTGTAAGTTAGATGAAGACTTGAAACTAAGGAAAGCAAATAAAACTGTAGCAATCCAAACAGACAGTTCCGATTCTGCTGGCATGGATGGAAGACTATAATGGGTATGTTTCAGCCTTATAACAAAATCAGTATCTTAAGAGAAAAAAAATGTACTTTGCTAAATTATAATGGAGACCAGTAAGGGACTGAAAAATATGGAAGGTTTGAAGCTTGGAAAAATATTTTTTTACTCCTTAACGTAAAAGAATGCGGAGTCTTTCCCTCTTTCATTAAAAAGTAAAGGGCATGTTGGTTTCAAAATATGTTGATTGTCACTGTCTGCTTCCTATTATTCGCTGCAAATAAATACTTTCAATTCTGCATTTAACCTGCTTCTACATGGAAAGAACATGGAAATATAAATAAAATATAGGTAGATATTTTATATATATAGATAAAATATAACAATGGGGACTATAAAATTCACTAATTGTGCTGTTCTTGAATTGTGTGTTAATCTTTAATGGAACAAGACAGTATTTCCTGATAGAGACATGGGAGCTTTCATTCTACCTTCCATGAAACCATTAGGACCCCTAAATGAGATACAGCCCCACAATGCATTTCTCACATACTCTACTATTTTCTGAAGCACCTAATATCTATTCTGTAATAACTGTCATTCTGTTATGGAAAGACTACAATTGTGGAATCAATATCATAATAGAAAAGTTATTATAACTCCCCAGCTAGGGTACTATAATGGAATCAAGCTCAGAAGTGGGCTGAGAGGCCTGCTTAACACTGTAATAGATAAATTACTGCCAAATACTATCCGTGATAATCTATTGGCCAGAACTTTAGCTGAATGTGCTTCTAAGCTATTGGTCTCCTGTGGCTAATGCTAAAATCTTTGATTTGTCATGCACCCAAACCAAGTTTAGCTTCCTTCCTGCTTACAGTTCTGATAGTTACTTTGCCAACAGGGAACGCAATAGAAAACCAGCTGATCCCCTTTCTCTGTTCTGAACAACTTCACTTCAGAATGTCCTCTGATAAAAAATGTCCAGTATAGGCGTCTATCAGTGTTGTACCTCAGATACGATAGAAAATAGTCTTCTGAAAATCTACCTGCTTGTGAATGAAGTACTTAAGAGACAAGTATTTCTAACCATGTACTGAAAATGATTTCACATCTTTCTAAGCTGAGGCAATTCTGATACTGTAGTATTCATTTATTTGTTCCTATGCTAGATATTATTCAGCAGAACATACATTAAAACTAATAGAAATAACTAAATTCTGACCATTAACTAAAGTAATAATAAGAACAAATATTAGAGCTCACTCTTTTCTCATGAATGGTGAATTTAATACAACCATCTTCCCTAAAGGGGAAAAGCCCTGCTGTCTCTACATACCAAGAAAATTGCCTTTTAATGATTATTCGGGAATGCTAAGTATGTATCATTATATTGAACTGCAGGAGGAAAATAGTGTTTATATTTAATTTATAAATCAACAAGTGCCTTTAATTGAGACTTGAACTAGATTTGCTCAAGAACATGGCACAGCTTACCTTTTTTTTTAAATTATTTTAGCAGGGTGCTTAAAATTAAACACCCAAAATTTCTATTAAAAAGGACACAATAAAGCCTAAATTTTAAGTATATTTCCTTTAAAAGTATCAATATAAATAATTATATGCAATTTGTGGGCTCCAAGATGAATAGAAACTGTTTTCTGAGAATTGAAAAAATAATTTAGAGAATGCCACGACCAATCAAATTAGAGAGAAAAATGTGTAGAAAAGCAACGAGTCTTCGTGATGGCAGCTCAGCGGGCATATGTCTCTCATTCTGTAAATAATCTTCTCCTGTTAACAAACTGATTTTTAAAGTATCCATTTTGATTGATACATAAACACTTCTTAGATGTATGAACAAAGTTTACTTCACATTTCTTGCAGCCTAAGGCATAATTGGCTGGTCACTTTAAAAGCTTTGCTTGAGAAAATGAAGGACTAATAATGCTGTAGAAAGAGTGAAATGAGTTCAGACAATTGACAGAAATGCTTTCTAAAGTTAATTATGTTTGCTTTCCCCTCTCTCTTGGTGTTCATTACCTTTAAACGGAGCCACACATTGGCAGAAGTAATTACCAGGTTGGTCAATGCAGGTGGCTCCATTCTTGCAGGGAAATGAAGCACACTCATCTATATCTGTTTCACATCTTGTACCTTTGAAAAGATGAAAGATTTGAACATTTAGTAAGACAATCAGGTGCCAATTTCTAATTCATTTGCACCTCAAGAATCTCAAGCAACTTGTGAGGATAAACTAATATAAATCAGCCAAATAAAGGGCCACACGTACTAATGTCAGCATCCATTTAGTTCTTATCACCAGAAATACATAACAAGTTATTTCTGAGCTGCTAAATGGTAACTAATCTTCCCTGAGCGTGGAAGCTTTGAAAGCCTTTTTAAATGCAGACTAATTTATCTTATGCTATTTAGTTTACAGATGGAGTCAGTGTTCCAGTGTGTTGGAATGCAAATGAAACATTAGACCAGGGCAGATAAAGAGAAATGAGAAGGAAACACAAGGAAATTAGTCACTGATGTCTTAATGGATGCTTTGTGGACTACCTTGTTGTGGAAAACGAGGTTTACTACGAATACAACTCACCAGTAAAACCAGGTAGACAGATGCATTCATAGCCACCAGTAAGATCTGCGCATGATGCGTTATGAAGACAAGGAGAAGAGTGGCATTCATTTATATTTGCTTCACAAGTTGTACCTATAAAATATACAATCAGGCAAAGGGGAGAGAAGTTACTGCATAGTAGATTTAGTTAAATGCCAACATTTATTTTATCTGAATATAGATCAAATGCTGGCATGTATTTGACACCCTTTTTGTATTCAAATTTGGGCATCTGTGCGAGTATGTCGATATTCTTAATGTTTAACCTATTCACTGGCTTTCCCAAAAGATTAAAAATGCAGTCATTGAATAGATTCCTAAGGCTTAAAGCAGACAAATATTCTTGTTATATGGATATAGAAGAATAGAAAACAAATTACATTAAATAATAAACTGCACTGCAATGATATGGGAGGAAATATTCTTTATGTTCATGATAAGGCAATAGATGTACTCCCAGAAAATAGAAGAAGAAATCTGATGTAGACAAGAGCAAAATTTATTCTGGTCTAGACTATAGATAAAAGAACCACATAGCTACTTAAAGGAAAATACTCTATTGCCAATGTTTCAAAGTGAACTTAATTTTTTTATCACTTGAAGAATAAGTGAAAAATGACATCAATTACAAGGTTTGGGAAGTTCAAATAATTTTAATAAATAAAAATGCAAGTGATAGTTGTTCTGAATGTAACTAGCTGTAGAGATGTAGTATTTTGCCCCATGACATTTGAATTATAGATTGCTTTGTATTTCAATGATTAAAAATCTATAATGTTTAAAAAATAATGCACTAGAAAGAAAATGGATGCAGTTTAAATACCTAATCTGAGCTGAAAACAAATAGCTGCAGCTACTAATGCATCCACTTATCAAAGTAAATACATTTTTCATATAAATTGTACCGATATGCAAAAACCAAAACCTTTCCCACACGGTTTTTTTCTTTGATTCTATTATATCTACCAACAATTTAAAAAAGCTTACAGAAAACAGTATGTGCTATTTGCAAAATTTCACTGAACCCCACTGATCTGTTTTCAACAGCTAAACCACCAGCCAGCAGAAAACTCCTAGTTACGTGCTGTCATGGAAAGTTAAGTAGATAACTTTAGTGAAGGTGCGCTTACGCTGAATTTACATGCGTATAACTTCAAATGACACTAAAATAAATATACATGCACCTCATGCCATATGTTAAAAATTTATGCAAGACTCAAAGTAAATTTGCAAAGTTATAGTTCTATGGATTTTTAAATACCTTGAAATCCATCTTGACACATGCAACTGAAAGCATTCAGGTGATCAACACAAGTAGCTCCATTGTGGCAAGGGTCACTAAGACACTCATCCACTTCAATCTCACAGTTATTACCTGGAAACAAGTGAAGGATTCACTTCATTAGGAATATGCCACTGGTGAGTCACTGGTGCAAGCAGAAACAAGATGAAATAACTGAGGCTAGGTACAGGGAACTTTTACCAATGAGCCATAAATTGTCTTTGGGGACTTCATTTCTTGTTGATGAAAGGCAAAAGTGAAATGTGCATATAACGTACAATGTTCAACAAAGATCTGATGGAAATTTTACAGATTCATTTATAGATGTATTCAAAATTTGCATATATTTATATTTTAAGGGCCATTAAGTTTTGAATTTTCCTGAAACATTGCAAAAGTGTAAGTATGGTTTCTAAGACCAAATATTAGAATATCGCAGTCTTTTTCTATAATATTAATTTTCATTAATATATTAATTTCTGGATTTGCTATTTCTTTATAGGAAATATGGGGAAAGATTTCCATTATGACAAAATATTTTAATTTGTTGAGGTTTTTTTGAAACTAACAATAAAAAGTTAGATATTGCCATATATTTATAAAAAATAGGAGGGAAAAAATCATAGATTCTGGTTTCTAGTTGAGAATGATGTACCTAATATTTTTTCTGGCCTTCAAGATAGAACAAAGCTCAGAGAGCATTTATTTGCATTTTGAATATCCAAACAGATAATGTTGGTTTCAAGTTTATTTTTATTTATGCCTAGCAGGCAGGCAGAAAATTCCTGATTGTTTCAGAGGGGTTTTGAGTTCTTTATTTGGTCACAGAAAAAGTATGAACTAAAAATACTAATCTGCTATTATGTAGACATAGAAATTTAAACAAATATTTCAATAAAATAAGACCTCACCAAGCATTATCACAAGTAATGTCAAACAATGTTGCTTTATATTTTAATAATAACAATAATAAAAGCAACCTGAGAAACTAGATTTTCGTTATGTTACAGACACAAATACTACAGCTATTAAATTACAGATTATTTCATTGAAATAGATGCCTACATTACGATGTTGAGAAATAATTTAAGAGGTATGGAGTTTACTCAAGATTTAAACCCCTCTGAAACTCCTGCCTGACTTTCAAGAGAGATTCTGGAATCATCCTATTTCTGCTTTAGGAGCCCTGTCCAAGTCCTTGCAGTTGGGCAGGATGGATCTGGGCTGCAGAGCTGTCCTACCACTCGAGGAATTCCTACTGCACTTGATTATTTCATTATAGAGGTGATCAAAAAAATCTGAATCTATATCTAGAAAGATTCTTCTTTTATGGTTGATTGGTTGGTTTTTTTCCTGGTTTTCCCCCCTCTCCCTGTAATCTGGAATTAACATGACAATATGCCGTTTAATTTTAATCTAGTCAGACTCTGTAGTAGTGAGGATGACCTGCGGGGGGTAGGTTTAAGTATCAATAGGTAAACCTACCGAGAATCTTGGATGTATATTTGGCAGTTGAGGCACTTGGTACTGCAGCCTTCTTGTTACAAGAAGCACAAAGCAGATAAATTAAGGCCAAGTTGCATATAGATGGGAGTTGCAATCACATCAGCCTAAGACAAACCCGTTTTCTAAAATAGTATAAAGTAAGAGTTATTGGAGTGGAAATAGTCCCTTGTAGTCGGTATTTTTTTACAGCTGAATACTCTTACACAGCCGAGTACTTCTGCGTGCCAGAAAACAAAAGTTGCTTCTGCCTGAATCAGAGATACTGCTAAATTACATCTACTGTACTTTTGAAAAACCTTTTCTGTGATTTAGGATTTAGTGATTTTAGTTAGAAACACTCCTTTGAACTCGCCTATAAAACCAGGTGCACAGAAACAAAGATAGCCATCCGGTATGTCTTTACAGATGCTGAAGGCTCCACATGGTTGTGACTGGCAGGCAGCAACATCTGCTTCACAAAACTGACCAGTAAAACCTGATGAAAAATAGAGCAAAAGAAAGCATAAAAACTTTATTATCACATTTAGTCTGGGAAAACAGACAAGCAAGAGACCAATTTTGCTAAGTACTTTTGTGTTCTTTGTTTATATTTCAAAATTTTATTTAGGACAGAGTGAAATATTCCGGGTTTTTTGAAAGTATCAGTTTCATATACAAAGCAATTCTAAATGGTACAAAAGAAATGTATGATAAAACCATACTTGCAATAATAATTAAAACCATTCCAGGTACAACGGGTTTTCAAGAGAATTTGATAGATGTCAATTTTTTTGATTGATTTTATGCAGATAAAACTAAAAATTTTATTGAAATAGTAGTAAACTGCCTTATTTTTAACAAGAATAGAAGGTACAGAACACCACACTAAGACAACATCCTGTTTCCAAGACGAAAAAAAGTAAGCTCTCCCAATGCATTCTGTTATAGTGCAGATTTTACAAGATCTTCAGGTCTGGCAGATTATTGGTATTGATATTTTGAACCAGTTAACTTACACTTAAGAAACCTAATCTTATGAAACATTGAACATCCATGTTTTCTGTTGAGGTCTACACATGCAAAAAAATTTAAAATAAATTCAAAGATAAAATATGAATTTACATTTTACACTTAGGATATCTTGGCCAGAGTCTTATAGTTTGTGAAGCCATCCTCCAGCAAGAAAATCACAGTTCATTGACGACAGCACCTTTTAGAACATACACAATAAGTAGTTGCAAGTAAATATTTCACTTAAAAATAGTTGCTTTCAAACCCAATAAATATTTTTAAATTAATTGATACAAAGCAATTAAAAAAATCATTCGTTGTGTATGGAGCTAGGATCCAAGTGCTGAATATGAATGCTGGGTTTCAGTCTTTAGATATTTCTGTTGTAACTTCTGTAGCAAAACATCAGTGAGTGAGAGTGTAAGAAGTGCTGTTTTCTATTCTCCTGTTAACTGGGCACTTAAAAAGCTTCTAAAGATTTTTAGATACTTGTAAAAATAATGTTCCAACAACGATCAAAAGTGGCTGGACCGATTTATTATGATTTAACAATTACAGCATGAAAAGCCACTAAAGACTTAAACCAGTGATTTGGTTCAGTGAACTAAATATAATTAATTCCAATATCTCACAAACCTGGATACCAAATCTGAACTTCACATTTCATTTAAAAAAAGATTTATAAAGGAATGCTTGCTTCAGTAGCATAGGTGTTGCCAGAACAGATTCTAGTGTGCCATCAAGTTGCCTTGTATCTGACCTTGAGTTCATCAGTGTTTTACAAAGCAGAGAGAAAAAAAGGAGAATCTTTGGTCAAAGCTGTTCAAACAAATTTGTATTCTTACAATGAACTGTGATAGCTTTAAAAACTAGACATAACCCTATCTTTATAGCATCTATTAAGCCAAATCCAGAGTAATAAATTACTATAAATTTTTAAAAGTTCAGTCCTGCTTGGGCCTTGTTTAACATAGCCTTCAAATTAAAGGAAATGTAAACTATGTCCTTAGGGCATGACTGAAGAGCTCCTGGTCTGAAAGATTTTTTTGTAGTTTTTGAATATCTGGTTAGACGAGGTAAGACAGCAACTTCTGACCATCAGGGTAAATTGCTGAAACATATTGTGCTTTAGAAGTCCTGGCTTGTATAACAAGCCTTTAAGGCATAAATACAAGACAATGCATATTAAAACTGCCCTACACATGCACTCACTTTGGTTTCTAAATCAGCAGATGCAGAAAGGTGTCTTCAAGCTACGTTTCTATTCCATGCCAAGTACCAGATGTGCAATGATCTCACACAGCTGAAGTTTTCCTCCCTGTTGATTGCTATTAAAAATTTAAGCATCTTTCTCATTTTTGCCTTCGTAAATAGATGGTAACATCTGCTCACTGAAGTAATACATAAAACTAATATAAAAGTTATGATTAAGAAGTAAAATGGAAACATTAATCAATGATGGTGAACACTTGCGCACAGTTATATGTATAGCTGTTTTATGTGGTTATGTAACTGTGATCCGAGTGGATATACTGAGTATAGAAAAGCCAACATGATTTTTTTTTTCTTTGACAAACTAAAAATAAATATTCCTAAAACTTTTTAGATTAGAAATAAAGAGCTTATGCTTTTATTTCTGTGTTTTGAATTAGTTGTCTAAGTATCGAAGCATGGACAGTTTTATCTGGAGTTGCTTTACTAAGTTGAAGAACAAAGAGTGGTGATTTCATAGTCCAATTTTAATAGTAAACATCTGTTTTGAAGAGATTCAACAATAGTACTTAAGGATATACTATTTCCTATTAAAAGAAATAATCAAGTGTCAGTTTATTTTTCTGCTACAGACACTGAAAAGATACTTCACTAATTTAAATAATGGAAATTTAGCAGCCGAGTTTTTAAAATACTTGAAGTAATTTTTTTTCAGAAATGCCACCTATACAATCTCCAGACATTTCTTTCTGAGAAACCCAAATGCCTCATGACAAAAGTGATTTTTACTAGTCAGACAGTGACACTTAGGCTCTCCAGGGAGATCATTGCATTGTGATCCTTTCTAACATAGTCCGGCCACACAGTGATTTATGGCAATTTCACTACATGACTCCTTATATTTTGGATGGCAGGTACATCCAAAGCCATTAACTGGAACCTCACATTAAGGGTTATTGTCAGTACCAGCAGGATTTGATATGTGTTCATTCACTCTTCTTGAACAAATATTACTTCTAGGGGAAAAGTTACATGGTTCTAGTTAAAATTACGGTTGGGAAAAACAGACTGAAAGAAACAAATGGCAAAATTTAATAAAATCATTTAAAACCCAAAGAATCTTTTCACTGTCATTAAGATTCTTACATACCAATGACTTGCTGATTTCTCCTTATTTGCACTGGACGTGATAATAACATACTAGCCATTTTCTTAATTTGGTTTTTGAGTGATTGTTACTGGTTTTGTCATTCAAGACCTATCACAATGAAATCCTTATTTTTTGGGGGGAGTCCTCTAGAATTTCAAATATAAAAGCTGTACTTACACCAAAAACTATACAAAATATAAAAAAAAAATAAAAATCTTAAACCTAATCATGGCATAGTGAACAAAGTAGAGGAAGGGTAATGAAAAGAAAAAATCATCACTTTTGGATGAAAGATAGGGGACGAAAAATGCTGCTGTTGCTTCAGACAATACAAGAGGAGAGTGTTTTATTGCAGTCATCTGCTCTAATAAATATGTGTTTGTTGTATTGAAATAGCCAGTAGCAGTTATAAACGACAGTGGAAGATGCAGTTTTCTTTGTTCTGTCCTCCTTGCCTGTATGATTTCTGGAATTCAGAGATCAAACCCCGCTAATTCTCAGTAAAGACAATTAGCAAATAGATTTAAATAACAGAATTGCTCTCTAAAAGCTTTAAAACCTTCATGTTCCAAAATTAAAGAGATTGGGAAATTATGCATATGTGACTTTAAGAAAGTTTTTGTGTTCTCTGAAGACTGCTTATTTTCACAAGCAGACTTTCTTATGTAACATCCACAATCTGAATTCTGTATTCTGTTCCTGTGAGAAATTCAGTTCCCATTTTATTTTCCAGTATAGGTCAAGAACAACTCAAAACTTGGATTTCTGTGCACATAATCGGAAAGAAGGTTAAAACATGTTGTAAGAGTATGCTGTTATGAGTACTTTGGGTGTTGCTCAGTGCTAGAGATTTGTTTTCACCTACATGTGCTTCAGTTGTGCTTCTACATAGGAGAGTTAAAGAGCATTGTTATATCTGTTTCATGAATGCCATCCATTGTGGTATCAGACTGAAATTACAGGTTATTATAAACTCTCTGTACCTAAATGTAAATTATCTAGTTTATTTACAAATTAACAAATTATCAGATTAAACTGAGCTCTCTAAAGGTAACAAGCTGTTCTTTAAAAGTTTGATAACTACTTATTGAACACCAATGTTTTTCTGATAATAATCTTCATTCACCAATGAACTCCAGCATTATGAATAATAATAACTGTTTTCTATTTCGTGCTGACAAATCTGAATACCTACAGCTCCATATGGAGGCACAAATCTTTTAGAGCAATAAATATTAATAGGCTTTGGGAGATGGATAATGGTTGGCAACATATTCTAGTCATGTCACATCTTAACACTGCATTTTAAAGTACTGTGTTCAGCTAGGTTTAGTTTAATAATTTTCATCATACTTTATTCTTTTAGAGAATATGATGGCAAGGCAGGCGGGACAACCTCACTGGCAAGCAATACAGTCCTAGAGTACTGAAATGAGAAGAGCTGAGCAGGTCCAATGCTGGTAAACAGGATCTGTCACAGTCTAGTGATGACCAGAAAACCTGCAGTGAAAAGGTAGGTGTGAAAGGAAGCTGGAAAGTCAAAGTCAGCAAGGCAAAGTCAGATTGGCAGGAGCCTGCTGGGTACATTCTAACATAACTTCTTGCACAAGCAGAACTCCTGACCAGATATCTCAGCATGGAGATTTCTTTTTCCACACCATCAGTATATTGCTGAATCCTGTTCAGTGTGAATTCTCTGGATCTGTTTTTGTAGATTACCGTTTAGTTGTTCCCAATTTGTATGTACTTGTTATGAGTGCCAAAGAGGATGCTTATTCACTCAACTGAATCTTCTTTCTTTTCCAGACCATTACTAGAGGTTTTCCCTGTCTGTCCCAGACTGGTGCCATCTGCAAGTTCAGTCATAATATTCCCAATTTAATTATCCAGGGAATTGATGAAGAACATTAGTGGACTCGAACCACTTCCAGTGAAATACTTTTCCACACTGAATCACTGTAATTTTTTATTTTTTTTTTTTCCAGTGAGTTATGTGTCTTTTATTAGTAGTTTCACTGAGACACTTGTTTCCTTGGTTTCCTTATAAGAATGCAGATGAGCTAAAGATATGTGTCACCTACTTCCTTATCCAGAAGATTTATTACCACCTGAGAACAGACTTCACAATGGTTTCACACATTTTACTCTTGAGAAATTCATATTACCTAGTAACTGTCATCTTTTTGTTGGTTTCAGATGCTTATGAATGGTTCGTCTTTACACTTTCTCTAGGTTTTTTTCAAGAATTCAGCTTAGACCTGACAGTTCTATACTTCACCTCTGCTCTTTTCTACTTTTCCATTATTTGACCTATCCACAAGCCAACAGCTCTGAAACTGCTCTGAATCATTTCTAAATACCACAGCTGAAGATGTGGCCAAACAGACTTTAAAGTAAGCATTTTCATCTAAGCATTGGCTAGATTATTATTCTTTTGTATGGTCAAAGATCTCCTTTTAGACAGTTTGAAAATGCAGTTGATTTTTTTTGATTAAGGTCAAGCAGAAATCTTGTAGAAAAATTCTTGGTATTATATGTCAACAATTTTCTCTCTTTGGAAGGAAGCAGATTGACATTTTCTTTTCTCTCTTATAAAGAATTACCCAAATATCAGCTATACATTTGCTCTCGTCTT
>VWZK01000305.1:31641-44925 GCA_013396935.1 Baryphthengus martii
TATGGAAAGTTCTTTTAAAAGGAGTTACTTCATAAACTCTGCAACTAGTGATCTTCAGATTTCTCTTTTAAGGTCCCTGACCTTTCTGTCACTTTCTTTCTCTTCATTCTCCCCTGTCTAGAATTTATTTCTGCCAGTGAAGGTTAATGAGTGCATCATTTCTCTCTTAGCATGTATGACCATTTCTGCTGCTTAAGTAGGCCTTAAGTTATGCAATTGAATGAGAACATGTAAGAGAGCTATTGCTCTACAGTATTTTTATTTCAAAAAACCCCTCAAACTTATGATAAGGTCTACAAAGGCCAAATACATCTTCCAATACTTCCAATATCTTTGTTTAGTTCCACTACAAGACGGATTAGACCTAGAGAAAAAGGATTAAGTATGAACAGAGGCATACTCTATACATCTTACAGAAATACGCCAGAAGCTATTACAACAGAAGTTTGATTACTGTACCACAGCATGCAACTTCAGATTCTCTATTATTTACACTAAGAAGCCACAGAATAAGTTTGCTGACCTGTATTTGCTGCCTTGGAATGTGTCAGCCTACCTTATCATTTTGTGGTATGATGCATTAGAACAGGACTTAATGCTCTTTTACAATAATATAGCCACAAAAATAGAAAGGAAAAAGAAAAAAAAAACCCTTATGAAATAATAGCAGTTATCTATTTTCATTTTACCAGAAGGACTGTGAAGTTTATGACTTCTTTTGGGAGGATGTCAATACTGGGAAGGTGACGTGTGTCACAATACATACATGGCTTTTTATTACCAGTAGGTAATTTTTTACCCTTTCCTATATAATCTTTTCTTGTAATTTATATGAAAAAATGGCATTTGTAAATTCCCTTATGCATAATGAAAAAATGAGAGTAAGAAATTGCCTAATAGAAATAGTTTTGACTTTTCCTTATAATTTTTTTGTTGCATCATTTCATATATCAGTCTAATATGCTATTACTTAATGAAACATAGCTACAGAACCTGAGAAAAATAGCAAAACTTCAGCAGATTCCAGATTACATTCCAGATACATACTCCTTTCTTCCCTCTATAAAGGAGTGACTGTACATGATATTTCAATACTTTTAAAACCAAATTGTATGTAACAAGACCAAAATAAAAATTTCAGATACTTGTTTCCATAGCATGGACCACCAGTTAGAGTCAGGGGAAAAGCAATGCTATACTGGTGGGTTAGTATGTAACAGCTGGCTTCAAGGCCCGTGGCATTTTTTAAACATAAATAATGATAATAATAGTTCACAGGAGTAGATTGATAATCTAGAAGTAAGTAATATTTTACCACTCAAATGTTGCTTGTTTAGATAGAAGGTAAAGAGGTAGTATGACTTGATTTTCACCTGATTTAGAGCACAAGTACCAAGATTCACTCAATTTAAAATGATAGTGCTCCATCAGTGAGAAAGCAGAAGCAAAGGCATATTTCTTCTTAAAAAAAAGAGAAAAATGGGGAAAAAAAACTTTATTTTTTTCTTCAGATGCCTGTTTTGAAAAACGTATTTCTTAGAGGACTTTTTTTTTTTTCCTTCCCTGTCACGTATGCTTTACAGGTAGATTACACAGGAATATTTCTGCCTATATAGAATTAAATGGAAAAAGCAATCACCCTTTTCTCCTTGCATCCTTTTTTCAAAGCTAATAAATGCAATAGTCATGCTTTAATAATATAGAGAGGGTTCCTTATGTTTTGAGGGATTTTTTTCTCCTTTAGTAGTGTTCTTCGATGCCTCCTTTTAATTGAATTGCTGTCCTCCATCAGTCACATCTTGGAAGGCGTTGCCTGCCTTTCAGAATTCATGTGACGAGAATAAGCAGACAAGAGAATGAGCTGCTCCTCATAGTGTGATGTGATACTAGGTTAAATAAAGAGCTCTTCTGTGTGATATTCTTATTTTAGAGATAAATTTGTTGCAGAAAGTTCAGTAACTTCACTTAAAAGAGAATAGTTTCTGAAGTGCAACATAAAGTTGATCATTCATTTCCTCAGGAGTGTAGAAGCTTTTTTTAAAGTAAAATGCAGGAAGACGAATAAGAAAATAAAAATAAACATAACATTTGCCTGCTATTCATGTCATTCATGGTATTAAGCTTGGCAGATAATACACAATCAAAATTTGGAGGTTGAACTATTTCTTAGAATTTGTTGATAATCAGCCTGTTGAACAGTGAGATAGAACATAGACATTTCCTTTCAACTCTCATATTTTTTAGTTTAGCCTTTGTAATTTCCCAAAATACTGTAAGATCCAAATATGATCCTTCATTTCTTACCAGATTAGAACACCATGTGACACCTGAAGAGCACAAGGTTTTTTATAGTAACAGATAAGTAGGAAAAAAAAAAGAAGGTAGGTGATTAAAACCCATAAAGGAACAGTTACAGACTTTGCTGAAAGTACAGCCGGGCAATTCTGTTGGCTGACAATGTCAAGAATTTCATACAATATTTTTACTCCTTACCACTGCAAATAGAGCCATAGAAAATGAAAACTGAACAAATGTTAATTATTTTTCATTACACTGAAGGACCAGAAAGAGATTAGTTTGACAGTGAATTGTTGAAGAAGGAAGTTATTTTAGAGAAGGGTAGGAAAGCATAAAGACAGAATAAAAACAGAGATGAAAGAATTAAATGAGTGTATGTTAATGTAAAAGGAAAAGAATAAATGCTGTCCAAAATAAGAGATGTTAATATTCCTAAAAAAATTGACAGTAGAACAAAGACTGTTCTGGGTTTGTCCATATAAATACATGCCAGAGTTTAAATCAGAGATTGCCAAACAAGATAGCAGATAATAATTCCAAAACTTTTATATCCTTGATTAGAGATTTGAATATATTTAGACATGTATTAGTCATACCACTTATTAGCAATCTCCTTTCCAGAAGTAGAAGTTTTGGAGTAAACAATTGTTAAACATATAAACAAAACATACAAAATTTATGTGTAGTAGTAACAGCATCCTGATTTTGGAGAAAGGCTATAGTTTTTCACTTTAATTACTTTACAAATAGTATTATTTAATGCATATTGACCAAAATTTTAGGTGCATGCAGTTGACAAAAGACAAAAGGGTGGGGATGTAAGAGATACCTAGCTTTTTTTGAACCACTCTGATATAGTATGACTGTTGAATGGCAGATCTTACAAAATAAAACACAGAAGAAAAAAAATAGCTGAGACAATGTAAACTAAAAAATATAATTGACAACAGGGAATTTTTCGTATTTCCAAATATTAGATGCTTAAAAACATCAAACTTACTAAAGCATATGTTTAGATAAAATAATCTTAAAAACAAATAGAGAGCAAGTCTAAAACTCGGAAATTCCAGTGAAATTAATATCAGCAAGAAACTGCAAGTTACATAATAATAATAATAATAAAACAGCGTAACAAGTAAAAGTAGATATCTGTGACAAAGAAAAAAAAAAAAAGAAACATGAGTAAGTTTTAAAGTATAAAACCAAGCAGATTTGGGATGGGTTGACTCCAGCTCACAGGTAAACCCTCAACCAGTTGCTTACTCTCACCAGTGGGATGAGGGAGAGAATTTGAAAGGGAAAACTGAGAAAACTGATGGGGCATGATAAAGACAGTTTAATATGTGATGAAAAAAACCACAACAAAAAAACCCAAATGATGCAAAGCCTGCCTCCCACCAGCAGACTGATGCCCAGTCAGTCTGAGTAACAGATACTTTAGAAAAACTCTCCCCCAGCTTTTACTGCTGAGCACAATGTCATATGGTATGAGATATCCATTCCCCTTTGTTTGGGCTGTTCTGGTGTGTCTCCTCCCAGCCCCTTGCCCACCTCCAGCCTACTCACAGGTGGTCAGACTGAGAAATGGAGATGGCTTTGACACTGTGTAAGCACTGTTCAGCAATAGCTAGAACATCCCTGTGTTAGCAACACTGCTTTGGTGACAAATCTAAAATGCAGCACCATATGGGCTGCTATGAAGAAAATTAACTCCATCTCAATCAGACCCAGAACACAGAGCCAATCAATGTTTGGGAGGAATACCCATTAATGACTCTCATTTCTTTAATATTTTAGTCTTTTTGTTCTGGTGGTGAGCAGGCCAGGGGCTCTCTTTGTTGACATCCTTCCCCATGCCGAATAACAAATAATAGTGGATTGTTGTGATTTGTTTTGTTTTGTCTTGTTTTTTTCTAAATGAAATAGCGGCAGAGAAAAATTACTAAGATACTGAGTGTAAAAGTAGACGGCTTTTTTCTCATTTGCAAGATGTAGGCTTGCTGGATGGCAAGGGTGATGTTCTGTGCAGAAAGGATGGGTTTACTTAGTTGCTTTCTAGATTCTATCCTAGGTCCCCAATTGGGGCATTTTTTGCTTAGCCCTGTTATTGTCTTCCCTCTGACATCTCTTTAGGTTGAGGCTAGGACTGATCAGCAGTCTTCACTCATATTGCCATGCTTAATTTGGTCTGTCATTTTTCCTGATAGATACACAAATTCTAATAAACCACCTTCCTGTGTATAAGTTTCATGAGGACAAAGTAATTTATTCAGTATGTTATTTCATACATCTTAGAAGGCTAAACTAAATAGCACCCTTTCCTGTACCAGCCTTAGATATCATTATGTAAATGTCACTGGGAAGGGGAGAGGAAGAACAGGTTAAACACTACCCTGCAGAGTGAAAAAGCAAAGAATGGCCTAGGAAGATTATTTTTTCTACTTCTTTATTCTGAAAACACTTTAGAATACTTGTGATTTTTTTTTTTCTGTATGAAAGTGCTCTCATGCCAATTTTAGAATTGTCACCTTTTTATGCTAGGCCTTTTATGACTAAACTATTACACATAATGTAATAATGGTAGAAGTCTTTAACTAATTTTGTAAATTCTTCCATGAAAAAGTGAAATTAACAATCAGACCTTCTGAGGTAGCACATGGCTGGACATTATCACGAAACTCACTATTGAAAAATATCTAAATACACCAAGATTCTCAAAACCACAGAATTACTAGAGTTACTAAAAATATATTAAATAGTTCACAAATATCAGAGAAAAACTAATAGTAGTGTATGGATCAGCTATAAATGTAAGGAGAAACTCCTGGGAAGGACTCCTAATGATGTTCCCTGTCATTCTTTGTTTCTAGGTACTGCTTTTGCAAGAGTCAAATATGTGGCAGGTGCTAAGAAGCCAGCTGCATAAACTTTACACCTCCAACAGCTCTGTCTGTTAGTGACCTCAGCCCTATTCCTGGCCAAAGAGTCCACACTGATACCTCATGGATGTGACTGCCCACAGAAGTTTCAGAATAAAGACTTTGCAGAAGTACTAACATCATGTGAGTATATTAACCTCTATGTCCCAAAAATACTGAGCTTACCAACAGCGGCCTTCAAGCAATTCTGTACTCTTTTGCTATATAAATACTGAAAGCATTTTCTCTAAGTGATAGACTGTTGAACAGAATTTTTGCAACTGAATAGATGGACTTGTTTAGAAAGAGTGCTATCCCAGTATAAGTTAGGGTATTAGAAGTATAAGAAAAATATACAACTTACAAATTGTATAAACAAATTGTAACCTAGAGCAAGAAAGTGATAACAGGAATTTTAAGCTACGCATCAAGGTAATCTTTTTGGTAAGCTGAGTGACATTTTCATGTAAAACATGCTAGGCTTTCTCATCAGGCAACCTTGAAATCAAAGCAAAAAAAAAAAAAGTTTAAAATTCTATGTTAAGAGTGATTGTGTGATAGCAGCATGAAGGACTGAATGATTTCCTAAACATTTCACATCTGTAATCTTGATGATTCACTATTTTTTGAGTCACAGCATGCAACACTTTTCCTAAGGCCTCTTCCTGAAGTAAAAACTTTCTTGTGTAAGCTTCTACTTCATAATAAGAGTTGCCATAAAGGTTTGAAAGAAAGTACAGTCTTATTTCATGGTACAGTAAACTTTAATAACAGTGAAACTCCCAAAAAGGAAGAATTTGATTTAGAGTTTTTCTGTATGTGAGTTTATTCTTAATGAGAAGTACTGCTCCTTTGATTCAGTGTATTGAGTTGAACAAAAATTGATTCTAGGTTGAATCCATCAATCCAAGCCTCTCAACTAACAGGATTTTTTTGCTTCAGAATCAGTTTATTTTAGCAATCGTGCTAATCATCCTCTAATCTCACTGAAAAAAGAGAAGAGAAATATTTATGTATTCAATTAGGTGTAGCAGATATCACTGAAGCTTAAATGGGAATGAAAAGGAAGCTGTGTAGTAGATGTAAGATTTTGTAAAAGACCAAAAGATGAGAAAGCCCCGTAGGAACCTAAGAAACACCCTGTGTGGTCACACAATGGTGAATTTAGCCTAAAACTGACTGAGAGCAAAAAAAGAGGCTATTTAGGGAGGACATATTAGCTTAGCCGCTTCCAGCAGTCTGTTTCCTTTGAAACCTCCAAGCATTCATGTGTATCAAAGAAATCAGTGTCTTCTCACAAGATTTTCAATTCAGTCACTGAGGCCAAGGTTTCTTTACATCCCTCACCAATTCTTCCTTCTTTATGAGCAACAAGTCCAGCAGAACATATCCTCTAACACCTGGTTGATCGCCTGTATGAAATTTTTTTTCTCAACAGTGCAGATGTCTGTCAGGTTGCTTGTGCTGAGCCCTGTTAAACCACCAGCAAATACTGTGGCCATTGATATTGCACATGAATATGAGGACCTGTCATGCTAAAGCCTTCTTCAAGATGTTTAAAGAATGCTTCATTTACTACCTCTTCTCAATCAGGTGGTCTGTAGCAGATGCTCACCACACCACCTGTGTGGGTTTGCCCACACAGCCTGAAATCCCTCCTTCTCACCTTCTCAGTTTGTCTTTCCTAAAGATGCAGTATCCTTCAACTGCAACTCTCTGTGTTGGCTATCCCACCATGTCTCTAAACCCCATGAGATCATTGCTGTGCAACTGCACACACACTTCTAATTACTTATGGTTACATGATGTGCTGCATGCATTTCTGCATATGCACTGAAGAAGACTTCTCTCAGTCTTGCTGCTTTCACAAGTGTGAGAGCATCCCCAGCTATCCTGTCCCCTAGACACTTTCTCATTGCTCCATGTGCCTTCACTTTTCTTGTTGTGGTGCATCTAGTTTAAAGCCCTCTTATTAGGGTTGAAGACTGTTGCCAAAAATGCTTTAAATCCACTTTGTCAGCCAAGCCACATTTCTCACCAGCAATTACTATTCTTCAGATAGGATACTAGAAGCTAAAGATCTGTCTGCAATACCAGCCAAATAGCCAAACATCCCCCTGCATGGCATGCCCAAACCTACCTAAGCCTTTGACTTTCAGTGAAAAGCTGGAAGAAAACACCACATGGCCCCCACGGCCCTTCTTCACTTTTCCTAGTACAGTGTAGTCACTGTTTGATTTGTTCCAGATCTCCCTTGGTAGAACTGTTGGTTCCGATTTTGGTGGGCCACCAGAGGTAGCAATCTGAAGGCAAGATGAACATCAGCAGTCTTTCCAAAGGGTCTGAGATGCAAGCCACCAAGCCTGACAAGTAGCAAGTCTTCCATATAATGAAGGCAGGTATGTGGATGGGTTCACTCATCCCGAGCAGAACAAAAGTTCTTCTGTTACGCAACACTTGTGCTTAGTGCAGGAAAATGGTTCAGGTTCCACTGGCCTCAGTGCCTTTTCTGATAGATATGCTTTGTCCTCACCTATTCTGAGAGCCTGTTCAGCAGTTGCAAGTGTGCAGACAAATATTCCTTCTATTTGTAGACTCATAAGTTTCCAGCATACCTCATCTTGAGAGTCTCCTTTAAACATAATCTATAGCTGTCTATCCTTCCTTGCATCATGTGATTCAGCCTTTTACCTCTACAGGGTATGCTGAAAGACCTTATTGATCTCCTGCATTCATTCTGTGTGATGGTGTGCAGTCTGCTCACCTCTTCCACAGGTGATGCCACCATTTCCCCCACCCCAGAAAGAAATGCTGTCTGAAGCACAGAGCCTGCATGGTAACAGCATACTTCGGGAGTCCTGCCTGAATGAAGGCTTCTATTTTGATTAGAGTATTTTCTTCAGCTGGTACTGGAGACTGTCCTAAGGCACATTACCACCATCATTGCATAGATCCTAGATTTGAGAATAGTTTCAAAAATCATTTTTCAACAACTGACAGGCCTCTTATTTTCTGCTGTCCAGGAACTGTACTTCTACCTACCAGATTTTCATCTACTCTCTAAACTTCAGCTGAGTAGTTGCTTGACACTCCCTGATTCACAATTATATGAACAGAGTGTGTATAAGCACTCTCTAAAAAGGAAGCAGCTAGCAAGCAAAGCACTCCAGAAGCTATTCCTCACCCAGTATAGAAAACCTACCCAGAAGATATTGCTCAGAAAGGAAGATCCCAGAAGATATTTCCTGCAGTTCATTAGAGAAGTCTGAACAACCGGTACGTTTGTGTTAGCTGTTCTGTTTTCTGTGCTTATAGTCCTTATGATACATAATCATTATATATAGTTTGTCTTCTTTTATTTATAAATCTTTTTGCTTTCTTCTTTCAAATCTAGTACATAACATGCATAATCTCAAAACTTCCTAGACTAAATTCCACCTAAGTAATTCATTTTCATCCTATATTTTGTGGATGTGTTAATTCTTTACAAGACTGTTATCTAACAAATGTCCAAAAGTATTAATGGAAAATACAAATATTCTGAGAATTCTTATGTATACTTCTTACAGCATTTTCATAATCATTTCATGCATATGTTCTCACTTTTTCAGTCCTGTAAAGCAGGCAGATGCTTTCATACTCATTGTTGTGTTTGTGATTGCACAAAGCAAAATACTCTGACAAGATGAAGTGTGACATTTAGCTTATTCACAATGGGAAGAGTAATGAAATACAGTCACAAGCTTTGCAATTTAAAAAGTAAAACTATCCTATTAAATCGATATATAAGAATCAAGTCTTTACAAATCACCCATAGTAAATAATAATATAGAAGACAAAACTTAGCTATTCTGCATCCTGAACATCTATTGGGAGACTCTGGGGTCTTAAAAAAAACAACTTGTATGTGCATGTGTACGTATGTACAGGTATAATATGCACACTTCTGTATATACTATATACTACTATACTATACTACACACTTCTGTATGTACATATTCAAGTTATTTTTATGCACATACACTACGATTTAGTGGCAGTGCTGCCTGTGAGTGCTCTTTGTATGTTTCACACTTCAGTAACTGTCGAGCTATTTATACATTAGACTTAAAATAGCTTATATACATTTTTAAATCTCTTTCATAAAAACATATAATTCTCATAGGGACATACTAATTTAAACTGCTTATTTTTCCTATCCATTATAAGCAGGTATTTCTATCCAAACATAAGCTTGATCATTTTACCGTTATATTGCTAACTTGACATGATGGAACAAGGTTTAATGCAAAATGACCTATGAATATGAAAAAAACCACAACTGAAAAAGCACTACTATTTCATGTTTTACTTGCTACTTCTCAATCAGATGATGACTAGTTTACCTCAAATAAAAAAACACAAGGGGAAAAAATTAACTATTAGTCGTACTATACAAATATCACATACTTTAATTAGCTTGCTATATTAAAAGATACTACATTTCCATGTATTGAAGCTCCCCTGTAGCAGCAATCTAATTCTATAGATAAAAAGCCCCATTGAAGCATATAAGTTCATGTATCCACAAGATACTGTAAATTTGATAAAAATTTGTATGCCACATGAAGACAGAAAAGTTGATCTATTATTATTGACAACTTCAGATATTAATAGATTCTCTTATCACTGGAAGCAACTATGTTTGGTTTGGGTGGCCACATTTTGTTGTGGATGGGGTGGCTAAAGGGCTGGCTCCCTCTGAGAAGCCATTAGAAGCTTCTCCTATGTCCAATAGAGCCAGTGTGAGCCAGCTACAAGGAGAACCTACCACTGGCCAAGGCTGAGGTCGAGCCAACCAGTGACAGTAGTAATGCCTCTGTGATAACATCTTTAAGAAGGGGATAAAGTTACTGCACAGCTGTGCAACTGCAGCCAAAGAGAGGAGTGAGAATATGTGAGAGAAACAACCCTGTAGACACCAAGGTCAGTGAAGAACGAGGGGGAGGAAGTGCTTAAGGCACTAGAGCAGAGATTCTCCTGCAGTCCCTGATGAAGACCATGGTGAGGCAGACTGTCCCCCTACAACCCGTGGAGTGTAATGGTGGAGCAGCTATCCATCCAGCCTGTGGATGACCCCACGCTGGAGTAGCTGGATATCCAAAGCAGACTGTCACCCTGTTGGAATCCAGCACTGGAGCAGGCTCGTGGTAGGATCTGTGTACCCATGGAGAGAGGAGTCTATGCTGGAGCGGGTTTGCTGGCAGGACTTGAGACCCTGGGGGGGACCCACACTGGAACAGTCTGTTCCTGAAGAACTACACACTGTGGAAAGGACCCACGCTGGAACTGTTCATGAAGAATGGCAGCTGTGAGAAGGACTCATGTTGGAAAAGTTCATGGAGGACTGTCTCCTGTGGAAGGGACCCCAAACTGAAGCAAGGGAAGAGTATGAAGAGTTCTTCCCTGAGGAGGAAGGAGTGGCAGAGACAATGTGTAATGAACTGACCACAGCACTCAGTTCCCAGCTCCCTGTGCCACTAGGAGGGAGGAGGTAGAGAACTGTGGAGTAAAAGTAATCCTTCTAAGAAGGTAGGGATGAAGAGAAAGTTGGTTTAAGATTTAGTTTTTATTTCTCATTATCCTAATCTGATTCTAACTGGTAATAAATTAAACTAATTTTCTTAAGTCGAGTCTCTTGGGAATTACTCATCAGTAATTGGTGAGTGATCTCCTTGTCCTTATCTTGACCCTGGAGCCTTTTGTTGTTTTTTTCTCTCCCCTGCCCAACTGAGTGAGGGGAGAGGTAGAACAGTTTGGTGGGCACCTGGCATCCAGCCAAGGCCAACCCACCACAGCAATCCTTATGACAACTAGTGTATATATTCACCCCATTTTTTTTCTTTAGTATATCATAAGAAATTAAAAAAATACCTTTTGCTAGTAGAAAAAATGGAAACAAAATCATTCAACATTCATGGTAGGAAGACAATTAACTTTTGACAAGATTTAGAAGTTCAGAATACCTCAAAGGTTTTGGGCTGAGTACCACTGACAGTGTTGGTTGATTTCTGACTTTTCATCAGTTTGCAAGGCAGGACTTTTAGTACACAACTTATATTTTGTAAACAAATTTTGCTGGCATCAGATGCATAGCAATTGTAGAGTATGCTTAAAGAATTACCTGCTCAGTCCTTCTGTCTTTTCAGTGACTACTTAATTGTGTGTTTATTAAAAACTATTTCTTTCTTGAATACTACAGAACATTTCTCACCTAAATATCACCTGACTTCTTACCTGGCAAACAGCTACAGTAAAATTCACCAATCAAATCATGGCAATGGCCTCCATTTTTGCAGGGCTTGAAGAAACATTCATCAATATCTGTGGAACAGTTTTTGTCTGACAGAAAAAAAAATATTAAACAATAAATCTATAAATCATACTGGGTTTGGGAAGCAGAAAAGCTACTTCACAGTGCAAGTGACAACTGCATAATTTAAGTTTTCCGGGTTGGAAGCACTATTTTATTTCTGCTTCGACAGCTTTAAACTGTCATAGATCATAGCTGATAGTTAGCTAATTAAAAATTTTAAAGGAGTAAGTATGAGCTACATTTGCAAATACATTCTTTGTGTATTCTACCATTACATCTCAACATTATGATTACTAGGGTTATATGCCACGTTTTAAAGCTATTTTAGAGATTTAATAACCTCAGTAACAACAATAAGAAAAATATTTCTCAAGGTTCCTTCCATGTTTAGATGAATGAAGCCATTTCTCAGATCCCAACAGAAAACCACAAAATCACTCAAATGTTTCTTCATTTTTCTGCTTTTAAAGAGGATTAATTGAACTATAATTCAAATCTGAAACAACAAACGTAGGAGAACATGGGAAACATAGAAGGGAATTTCTAGAAAACAATACAATAGGTGGCTTATGAAACAAATTAACCCATTTGGCATGCCAAAGAAAATCCAGTCTCTCATCTCTCTATAGTGCACTACATCAGTTTGGAGCAAGCTCTAGCCTGGTTTAGATTACAGCGCTAACTTTCTGATCTGAAATTGATCCAAAATGAAGGGGCAAGTGTAGAGATTAAGAGTTCTCATGAATACCAGAAGCTACTCCACTGTCAGAGAGGGAAAACTGTAGCTGCCATTGATGTGAGAGAGCAGAATGATCATTGATATTCTACTTAGAAAGTGATGGAAGGTTGCTTGTATCACTCAAATCAGATATACCAGATAGGCATATATATCTGCCAGCCTTGCAATAAATGCATGGCTGGCAGATAATGTCTTCTGATAGTTTTGTCTTCGTTAACACTATGATGTTCTGTGAGCTAACAGGTACTAATAGAATCTGTGTAAAAATCAAACCCGAAGGGCAGAAGAAAAAGTGATGAGAAGACAGAAGAAGGAGAAAATCCCTCTTTGTACTGTTTCTCTAAAACAATTATTTAGAAAAGGCAGAAGCCCATGGACAAGGATGATGATAGAATCTAGATAAGATTTCAACTGTGTGAGAAATATTGCACACAAAGATAATCTGATTTATTTAATGATTGGATCACAAATCCAGTCAACCCGGTGAATGAAAGCTTAGGCTTTTATAGTTAGGAGGGGGGGGAGTGGAGGGGTGGTGTTTGGGTTTTTTCTTTGTTTTGGGGTTTAATATTTGAAATATATGTAAGAACTAGTGGAATCCTTAACAAAGGACTTGGAGTGACAGGGTATTTAGCTAGAAAAACATCATTTTTGGAAGAGAATCATCATTCAAAAATCCAAATATTTTTGAATGTTCAAATATTTTTCAATATTTCAATTATTTCAAATATTTCATTATTTCAAATATTTTGAAATTCAAATATTTTGAGATATGCTATTGGCATTTTTTTTCTGTGAAAGAGGTAACTATAGGCAGAGATTTTCTGGGATTTAATTCTAAGGAAGAGGGAAAAGTAGGCTCTGATTATGAAGAAAGAGATGTGAAGAATCTGGGTGAGAGCACTAAAGATCCATTGGAAGGGAGAGGAAGGAGGGATGAACAACATAATAACAAAGGGATTCCGAAAAAAACT